>CM029014.1:240133253-240203249 GCA_016801055.1 Panax notoginseng
CCAACTCTTATAATTTTCATCATCAATAACCAAAACCCTCATCAAAAATCTGCATATACCTCATATAGGATCTCAAGCCATAAAATCCTTTTTTTTTTCAATTTTCTTTCTTCACAAAACATATTAATTCATTTACTCATAACTAGACCATTTTCATGAAAAATACCAAATCAGTTCCAAAATAATTCCTTTTCTGGAATTTAGCATAATATAGTCCCATTGTGAACATATATTTTTCTCAGAATTTTTAAAAGTCATGTACTATTTTTCACATGGCCAAAATAGCCGAATATTTAGACATTTATCAAAAATTGTACTTTTGTCTAAAAATTCTGAAATTTACAGAGTATACTTCTATCATATACATGTACTCCCTATAAAAATTTCATCAATTTTGGAGTTAACCACAGGGAATTATAAGCGGTTACTTTTAAATAGTCTTTTCTCATAAAATTCATAACTCTCAATCTATACATCCAAAAATCACCATTTTTGGACACAATCAATAAAACTCATCAAAATATCATTTCAAATTTTTCCAGAATTTTTGAAGTTCAGAAAAATTACGAAACTGAAAAACATAACAACCCTTAAAATCCCTTACTATCCCTTACTATCCCTTACCTCAAAAGAGCAGTACTTCTGACTGGATATCGGATATGATGCTGAAGGAAACTTGCACTGATGAATAGTAACTCACCAAGTATCTAAAAACTCACAAAATATGCTTCATAATATAGAGAGAGAAAGAGAGAAAGCTTATGTTTCTGGTGTGATTTTCATTCTAACTTAGCCCTCTATTTATAGGAAAATTTTTGGTAGGTTTGACCTGCAACCTGATGGCTTTACCTGCTACTATTCCCACCCACCACATTTGAAATATAATTCAGCACATTTCTTCACCAACCACAAGTGGGCCCACCAATTCTAGAATTTTCCACCAAAATGATAAACTCTGAAAATTCAACAATTTCTGAACCAGTCATCTCGTAAAATTCATAATAAATCATACGTTCATTTTTTAACGGTTCAAAATTTGTGGACATATACTCAATTTATATATGTATAACATATCCAAAAATTACCACGATCCAACGGTCGGATTAAAAATTATAACCCTCGCAAAATATCTCAAAAACCCTGATTTTAATACCTCCATTCCGACAAAAGTACGGATAAAAACCTCAACATTAACTCCTTCATTTTTTAACCACAAAAATATATCCCTCGTTTATATCCACATAAAATAAATATTTCCTTATCATATGAATCAATAATTAATTATTCACAAATAATATTTATAGAATCACATTTATAACAACCAGGCCGTTCCCAGAAAAGAGGGGGCTTTCCAATAAGGATTTCTCCTTACTGGCGCGCAATTAGATGACCAAACCTCTCATTAGACAGAACTTTCTAGACATTGCCAATAATGCTATCTAATAATACTATTCAAATAATATGAATTATTGATCTGATAATGGGAAATACTGTGCAGCAACAATTATTGAACAACAATAATACAAAATTCAACGTAGCAATTATTGAATCAATAAAATAAAATATTGAACAGTAATTACTGTAACAATTATTGAATAGTGCCTTCTTACGTAAAAATCAATAATTTCAAAAATACTATGCAATACCGTGTGCTACTTTGCAATAATGCGTATTACTGTATTTTAATCACCGGGTATTCCAACAGTGTTAACGGTAACAACTACGCCGTTATTTGTAAAAACTTAAATTTGTTGTTTTCTTCACCCGACAGTTATTCTGTTATGGGGCCCACAAATGGCTGCGCCGTCGTACGAATATTCCCCGACAGAAAGAATATTCCACGACCAAACGAATATTCCCCGACAACAATGATTATTTTATAATTAACCACTTGCGTATTTTGAAAAAAATTTCATATATCACCCTTAACTTTAACTTTTATCAATTTAACCATTTACTGAATAGTAATTATAAGAAAATTGAATACTTTTATTTCATAAAATTCGGGGTCTTACAGTAGGAGTACCTTAGGCTATAACCTTAGAGAAGGAAGGTGAATATAATGAAAGAATAAGCTCAAATAGAGTTTGAACAATAAGAAGTAATGTAAGAAACGTATAAAGAAGGGATAAAACTTGCGTGAAATGATTCAAAGAAGAATCTCGCAGAGTTATAAGGAATATGAATGTGGGGTTACCTAACTCCAATAATTAGGATGTAAAGTGATAGTGAATAGACAATGTCTATAAAAAGAGAATGATAAAGAAGTTAAGAATAGAGAGTTATATTTAAGTATGGTGCAATTGTACTCTTTAGTAGTTGATGTATGGTATCTGGGCTAAACGATTCCTTCATAGAGCGGAGGTATATACGAACTAGCAACTCGGAACCTAGTTTATTGGTTGTTTGTGGGAAACCGCTCAGCGTACCATATTGAAACTGTTAGAGACTCGATGTGTACTAAGTATAGAAATGGACACGTATGATGAAAGTGTAGAACTTGAATGAAATGTTGAGCAATGTAAATGAAGTTAGAAATTCTTAAAGAAAGAATTGTTATATAAACAAGAAGATTCAAAGAGAAGAATCTAAGAGATATAAAGATAAGAAATGGGAGTTTCCTAACTCCAAAAGCCAGAATAACGAGTAATGTAGTGAATGATGAAAAAGAGAAAGAAAGAGGATCGTAAAACAAAACGATCTCGAGTTAAGAAAAGAATTTTAAGGGAGATGATTATAGAATAAGATCACGACGTGGTCTGTTTAAGTTATAAAAGAAAGATGGTCTGTAATGTTAGAATGATTATAGCTTAATACTATAAAGATGGTGTACTATGAAATAGTATGAGATAACTCACGAGGAGTTATAAATGATGTGATACGAGGAATTCGTATCGAGCAAAGAGCAAGTTATAAGCAAGATAGAGTTAGGTGATATTTCAATTGAGGACTCATGTGATGGCTGAGTTGTACAAACCTTTGTATGGGCGAGGGTTTTGTGCTTGCACTCAGTTTATCACATTGATAATCATTGGAATGTTTGTGTCGTGCTATTTGATATATGCCTGTTGAGAAGATGATTCTTTCTCATGTGTATAACAGATAGGTAGAGTCTAGTTAGAGAATATTATAAGATTAAGTGCGAGTTCTTAAAACTCATACTTATGGTAGGTTTGTGACTCATAATTATATGGTATGTTTTTGAACCCCTCAGCGAATGGATGCCTATGGTCTGACTAGGATAAGTTCTTAAACTCATATGATTGTGGCAAGTTCCTGAACTCATAACGTGTGGTAAGTTTGACGAACTGGGTGTAATTAAGTGTGAATGGAGTATTGAGGATGATAGGAATAGATAGACCTATTAAGCAATGGATCATTATAGAAAGTGGAGTTGATGGTGGAAGCATAGGTATTCTAAATCTACTAGCTATGCTAGACTTTCGAAATTTATTGACTTCGTGCTAATGTTTACACTTCTATTTTCTTAAAAAACATTGGATCAAATGATAGAACCAATGAGTTTTAACAACAATACTGTTATTCGTATGTCTATGCTAATTGCTTCGGCTAGACAAAAATGATTTGCAATATATCAAAATGTATTTTATATCATTAATGCATCATGTAACCTGGTGCAAAGATGAAAAAAAAACGATGGAGTCATCAATGCAGTATTACCTAGTGTTGGATGTGATCTAAGGATCGTCAGCCCACTATGGTATGATGTAGTATGATAAAATCAACAAATGACGGAATTCTCAACGGACTGTAAATACAGTGCGGTATCATGACGTTATAAAAAAGATTTTTGAGATTTCTTTAAGATATGAGAATACATATGTATGTATGTATATGTATATTTCGATTGATGTTCGAATCATTTTAGAGGTCTATGCTATTTGATTCAGCTAGACAAATATTGAAAGATGTTCATGAAATGCATGCGTTTCTTGAGAAGTTATGCCAAACCAAATTATTTTGGTGCGGATTCAGATGTTGAAAAGCTGAGATGAACAACCCTTTTATAGGGGATTACGCGGAGGCGTTGAGATGTTTGTGCACAATACATTGTACGAAGGGCTGATCACCCTAAGTACGAGGAGTTCCTATAGTCTTATGACTGTTAAAGTTTAAGTTGAAAGATTACTTATAACTATGGACATACGCATAGCGTTTAAATATTTGTGCACAATACATCGTACGAAGGGCTCTTAACACCCTAAGTACGGGGGTCCTTATAGTCTTATGACTGTTAAAGTTGAAGTTGAAAGATTACTTGCAACTGTGGACATAGTTCGTGGTCTTATGACCCTCGGCATGATTTGGAATCTTTTAAATTCATGTTATTCATATCGCTTCCCAATTATTGAGCAATTGTGGAAGATTCTTGATATTCTAAAAGGTGAATGTGGTAAGGATGATATTCCTTAGAAAGAAGTGAGTCATAGAATGCGACAATAAATGATGAATATGTTGAATAAATGAGAAAAGAGATTTTGAAGTGAGAACGATATGAGTTATCAAAGAATAATGTGAAACTTTTAATATAAAAGTTAATAGTTGTAGAATGATAATTGTGGAAAGGAAGTAGTTATAGAAACCAATGAATGAATGAAGTAGTGACGTAAAATCTATTTTAATAGATTGCATATTCATTGATAAAATTTCAAGGACGAAATTCTTAGAAGAATGGGTGAATGTAATATCCCGAGTGTTCATGATAACGATCCTTAAAAAAAAGGAAATGAACGGGTTAAAGAATATGTAATACTCAAATATAATTGAGTCTGAGTAAAGGTTATGAAATAAAACTTACAAGAATTTATTTTTAAGAATGGTGGGAGTAGGAAATATAAAACCTATATTAAGGTAATGTGTTGAAGTTATTCAACGAAGAGATTTGGTGAAAACCTGAGGAGGGTAGGGTTTCAGTGATTCCGAGGACGGAATCCTTATAAGGTGAGAAGAATGTAACAATCCAAAATTTTATTTATAATTTTAAATATTTATTGAATTAAATAAATATTTTTAATTGACGTGTTTGTTGTTTAGTAGATATTTATTGATTATTTATTAGTGAGTAAATAATCCATGAGTTATAGAAATTAACTTAATTAAGATAAAAGAGTGAAGAATGTGACGATTTGATTATTTGAGTTGTGATTCTGGGGACAGAATCTTTGTAAGGAGGGAAGGATGTAACGATCCGAAATTTCAAATGGTAATATTAAATATTTATTAATATATAAATATTTATTTGATGCGCTTATTGTTGAAATTGATGAGAGAAATATTTTATTGATGTAATGGTTGCTAGTAAATATTTACTAATCTAAATTCATTAGATAATATTCTAAATTAAATTAATTTATAATTTAGAGAGTTATAATATAACATGAGATGTTATATTATTGTTTTAATTTAATAATTTAAGGTGGTATACTAAGTTATTAAATAAAATTATAATGAGATTATAATTTTGTGATATTTGGTCAAGTGGGAAATTTATTTAGTATGTGGTAATTAGTTTATTTAATTAAGATTGGATATGGAGATCCAAGTAAACAGTGCAGGACAATAAACTATATTATAAATAACTTATGAAAATAAATTAAATGAGTTTTAAATTTGGTTTTACCAAACAAAGCCTTAGAGCTTTTGAAATTTTAATTTTAATCTTGTTTTGCTAAACAAGGCTTAAAGAATGATTAAGTCATTATTTTAATAGGTTTTACCAAACAAGGCCTTATGGCTTTTATGTTTAAAATAATAAAAAAAAACTGATAAGTATTTAGTAGCCTTATTATATTATACGTCAGTTTTATTTTTATGTTAGCGTCAGTTTTAGTTTACGTGAAAAAGGGTTTGGCCTAAACCTAAGTCTAAACTAAGAACAAAGAGGAGAAGAGAGAATGCAGAGAAGAAGAAGAAGAAGAAGAAGAAGAAGAAGAAGAAGCAGAAGAAGAAGAAGGAGAAGAAGAAGAAGGGGAAACCTTGAGAAAACAAAAGAAAAGCTTTCATCATCTCCATATTTTCTCCTAATTCAACCTAGAAAGGTATCAAACTAACACTTATACTAAATTAAGATGTTATGTATTTAGTCTTTGTAAAATTAGGTTTTCATGATTATGTATCTATATGTATATATGGTGTTCATATGTGATTGTATGCCATCAAAGGATTTTCACAATACAAGTATTGTAAAAACAAGTTTTAAAATCATGTTCTTCTATGTTTTCATAGTTTTAGAGTTTTATAGTTGTTCAAAAGTTTCAATTCACAAAGATATGATGAACATGATGAAATCATGTTCATAGTGTTTGATTATGAGTTATATGGTTGTTCTAGCAATTCAATCCATGTAATTTTGATAAACAAGAGGAATTGGGTTCATAATGTTTTTCTATGAAATAATTTCTGAAAAATGGCTTTTTAAACTATTAAATTGACGATTGGTTATGATTTATTATTGAAATTGATCGTGTATTGTGTTAGTATGTTAAGAATATGAGTTATCACAATTGGAATTACTTGAATTGGTTTAAAAAACGAATTCACAGTGAATAATTTCGCTATGAATGTTAAAAGAAGAAGAAAGAAGAGAAATAGTGAAATTAAAGGTTGTAATCTTTGATGTTTACATTGTTTATATGGTTAGAAACGTGTTAGAAACATTAGATTATGTTTATTTAAACCTATTTACTCATTGGGTAGTTGGTATGGTTGTTAGAAAGGAGTTTGGAGGCCTAATTTGGCTTTTCGTAGTGTTCTAGAGCTAAAATTGCATAATCGCAGCAGTGACCCACCCCCCCGCCCCGCGGGCCCCCCTAGTGCAAAAACCCTGCCCCGGTGGGGGGTGTTCTGTCAAGCCAAAATTTTGAAAAAGAAAAACTAACCGGACATAGTTTACTAAAATGAGTATAACTTTTTCATACGAACTCTGATTGATGCGATTCAAGATGATTCGAAACGAGGTCGAATAGGCCTACAACTTTTATTCTTTAAGGTTTTCAATTTGAAATCGTTATGAAGGGTCAAAATGGTCATCTTTAGGACTGTTGTGTTTTCGAAGGCAATCGGAGGGCGTTAGACATGCACGTATGCTAGTGTAGTGCTCTTGACGATAAAAGATGTTGTTCTAAGTTATAAAATATGAATGTTAATAAATATAATGATGTTTAACATTAATATAATGATGTATTAGATAAGTTATAGAAGCATAGTAAGCATACACAAAAGATGCAATCGGGCGTGTGACGAATAAATGTCGAAACGCCGTGATAATTGTTAGTGAATGTAAAAAGTATTTTTAGTCAAATGAAATGGATATTATAAAGTATGAAATGGGTTTAATATAAAACCAATAATGATTCCTAGCAAAATTTGAACACTTTAATGAATTTCGAATATTACATAAGTCGAAAAGTTAACACAATCTAATTGAACATTGTGTGTTAACTAATAGGAAAGATTATGACATGTGGAGTAGAGTTTACATTACAATTACTATGTGCTGTTATGTGACTAATAGTTGATGTGTATGATTATATAATTGTGTAGGACACGTGAAGTGCAGATAACTGTAAGCTGTTAAACTGTTATTGGTAAACAACGATCAAGGCAAGTCTTTCGGTTTCTATTTTCTACGTGGACTTGATGAACTGTTTTAAATTGCATGATATGTTATACATGTTGAAATCATGAAATGTGAAAGTCAATATATGACTGCATTGTTTTGGCTAAGTAATGATGATTGAGTAAGGAACTCAATCTTTATATTGCTATGTGAGTTAAAAGCATGTATGCCATGTTACTTTAATGAGTTGTATATCGAGCATGTTATTATGTGCTATGTGATGCATGAAAACTGTTAGACTTTGCTAGGCTGTCGAGCTCACTCTTGCAAATAACCACTTTTGCAGGTCAAGATTTTAAGTTAAAGATATGTGCTAAGTGAGTTATAGAGATCTATATTCACGAAGATTACTTATGTTTTATGAGAAATGTATTTCATATTTTGAACGTAACATGTTGAATTGTAAGTTGAGTTATCCAATGTATATGGATATTTAGTTATGATGTAAGACTTTGTATAGTCATTTTTGTTGTAACGATTCATGATATAAGATTGAATCAAAGAGCTGTAATGTAAAGGTTGCGATTCAGGGCACGAAAGAAGGAAATGTATAAACGTTTTAAATATTCCGCAATTTTAGTGTTTTTAATATCGAATAATGATGTAAAATTTGAGATTTAATGTGTGGTTAACGACCAAAGTTGAGATTTAAATTGTATGGATTTTGGGGACGTTACATTCTCACCGTCAGGCAACATACTCTTAATGGCCTTCAAGAGCGACTCAAAACACTCATGGCTCATGTTGTGATCAGGCTTGATGTTAAGTAATGTCGCCACTGCAGACAATGTAGTGTGTTTGGTGCAACCATGCCACAATGGCTCGCTACCCTCGTTTAACAACTTAAAGAAGTCTTTGACATCAGAATTCATAGGTTGTTCTCTGCCTTGCTCCCAATCAAAATCTGGCCCTGCAATATCATGAACCATTTCATTCATACGATGAGTACTACTTCCAGAATTGTGTACTTGTGTGATGCCACCATCTCTTCTCTGCCCATGTGCCCACCAGCATTCTTCGTAATTTCTCATGAACACAGAAACAAGTAAATGATAGTTTATCATGTCTCTATCCATATAATTTGCATTCTTACACTTCAAACATGGACATCGTATCTGCGACTTACCATTCATACATTCCGGGTGACTATACGCATACTCCAAAAACACTTGGCAACTAGCTCTAAATTCAGCTGTAGCACCTATCTGGGCACTTGACTTTCGTCGTGCCATCCAACTACGGTCTAAATAGAGGTCCATGATTACACGGTACCTATGTTGACATGAATTTATTGTATTCCCTTGTTACAGATTTACAATTCAGCTCAATCCCATTTATGATGCTTATAAATACATATAGATGTATATATACATATATAACATGAGTGTGCATCATATATGATTATTCGGGAATTGAACAAGGATACATGCCAAAATAAATTTACATCGCTTGAGATCGACTACCCAAAGGCATGGTATATTGTTATGGATCTTAAATTAGAGTATGGTCTTATGTCATCCTACATATTTTAACTAACACCAACCTAAAGCCAATAGATTCATAGGGGTAGAATATGAATCATTACATTATGTATGGTCTGCATATGCTGCGTATATCAAGATTGCAGAAGAAGGCATACTATTAGTCCCTTAATGTGGGACTATTAGTCCTATTAGTCCCTTATGTGGGATATATTTTGCTTTAAGTACGGTTCTAACGTATGTTTCAGTTTCCAAGTGAATGAGATGTTGGACCACCACTGTGAGTTATTTAAATAAAAATGTTTCAAGCGCTGCGTGTACATTTCTTCATAATTGAAGATGGCTCTAGTAAGGTTTATATTCTTGAATAATTGCTTGTGATGGGTGGGTTGACTGATACGTCTGTCATCTACAATTTTTATGGTTTTTTCAATATATCTGATCTCCTATAATTGCAAGAAATATAGTAGAAGTTGCATAATAGTGGTCAATGCACTTGCAATACAAGTAATCAACCATGAAGAGTGTTTTGCCAAAGAAAAGTGGCCCTTTTGTCAACAAGTATTTTCTCCTCATTGTTTTCTTTTTGTTATTCAATCCAACCCTTTTGTCACTTCAAATTCCATTGCACCCGACGAACATAGTTCCTTTAAGGAGGAGTTGAATTCCTCTTATGCCTTACTAAATTTATACTCTCTCTTTTGCCTCAAAATGATAATCCACCATCAAAAGTCAAATATTTAGAAAGTTAATGTTTTCAACATTAACATAACCAATTGTCAACATCATAATCAAACAATGATGAATGAAGCACATTAATTTTAACAGTAGCCTCATTTTTGGACATCATAAAGGAGAAATTGAAGTCCAATTTTCAGACAGAGAAAGTATAACTTCTGTTCATCTTTCAATTTAATCAGTAACTAGTATGCATATATGGACATTTCTAGGCACCCAAGACACAAACCAAGAGAAATATAAAAATTTCCAATCAAATCGAACAATTACTTGAAGAATTAAATTCATTGATTCATGAAAGTTTACAAGGTTTACCCCCTTGCTCTTCTTCACAAAAAACTTTAAGATATCCCAACTTCAGTTGAAGTAATATTATTTCGAGTTTTAGGATGTAGTTTTCAATAAATTTTAGGTAGAGGATTGATAGTAATATAAAATAACCCAATATTCTTAGGTTTTTCCGCATAATTTCTTTACCATGCTACCAGCCTACCACTACTTAACTAACTACTTATATTTGTAGGGTCAAACATAAAATAAATACACAGTCTTAATATTTACAAAATTCACAAATTGGGACTCTTTTTGTAGGACAGATGGAAGGTATTGTTAGAAAATTACTGTCCTTGGTAACATCTAACTAACTGAAATTCAAGTCTCTAACAATAAATCTTCTAAACCAATTCAGATGCTTCCGAAAAACAAATGATTATTCATATGAATGATTATTCTCTAGCAAACAAAACACACCAAATATTAAAATTTATTTTACTTAAAAACAAAATCTTATAAGGAAATTCAACGGAAACATTATTACCTAAAAGTGACGATAAAATGAATCAGTTGCTTGACTAGCGACGGCTTCTCAATTTCATTAGGAAGAAGAAGAAGAGAGAATTTATATTAAGAAAACCTAAAATGAAAAGTACATACCAGCGTTTAGTGGGGACGGCGGCTGGCTGGTGGCTGGCTGGTGGTGCGGTCAACTTCTCCTTCTCATTCTCTTCTCCCCCTTTTCTCCCTCTTCTCCCTCTTCTATCTATGCTGAGCTCCCTCTCTTCTTCTTTTTTTCTTCTGTCTTCTGTGTCGAGCGAAAGACCTGTTACTGATTTCTTTTAGATTGATCAGCGACAGCCATCAGCAACCATCTGCGGTCGCTGAATTTTAATGACATGGACTTATCAGCCACCGCATGCGGTCGCAGATGTTAAGTGGTCGCACAAAACCTTGGCGCCAACATTTCGTGCCAAATTTTACGAGGTAAATTTGTAATAGCGACTTCTCAGCGACCGCATGCGGTCGCGGATAGTATTTAGCAACTACTTTAAGGTACGGTCGCAGATGTCGGTCGCTATAAATAGTATCAGCGACCGGATATGCGGTCGCGGATAGTCTTGGTCGCTGTTAAGCCTTTTTCTTGTAGTGGACAGTATCACGTGGTTTAGACTGATGTGTCCCTCCCCTCCGCATTTGAAGCATATGATAGGTGGTCGTCCTCCTTCCTTAACAATGGGTGCTTGGTGCTGATGTCTTTCCATCATTGTTGAATCTCCTCTTCTTGAAATATCCATTCTTATTGTTTTGACCATGATTACCACCAAAGTGGTTACCATTTTTGGCATGTTGATTCCCTACATGTTTATTGTCACCGCTTTGATGACTGTTATCACCGGTATTATCATTTTGCCGGCCGCTCTCTTATGGTTGCGTTGCCTCGTTATCGCGCTCCAATAACTGAGCCCTATTAACAACATCTGAATACAAACACAGTTTATGAGAAATAAGATATTGACGTATCTCCGGCTTCAAACCTCTTCAAAATATACGCGTCATTCTCTCTTCATTATCAACCAAGTGGGACGCAAATCGGGACAACTCGGCAAACTTGGCTTCGTACTGCGACACGGTCATGTTGTTTTGCTCCAACATGATAAATTCCACCTCCTTCATGTGACGAATGCTTTCAGGAAAGTACATATTGTTGAACAGCTCTTGGAACTTCTCCCAAGACATCTTGAGTGCGTAAAGCTGGATACGTTTTACAGATTCCCACCAGTGATCTGCCTCTTCATGCAACATAAAGGTGGCAAATGGAACCTTTTGCTCCTCGGAGCATCCCAAGACATCAAATATCTTGGTGATCTACTTTAATCACGTCTCCGCCTTAAGTGGTTCTGGCTGTCCTAAAAACTCTGGTGGTCCCAGCTCCTTGAATTTCTTAGCGGTGACCAACCATGGGTTGCCATTGTTTCCTCCTGTATTATGAACAAAAGCCGCCTTCGCCTGATGTTGCATGAATTCTAAAAAGCTCCTAAACGTACCGTCATTCGTCAATTGATCAGTGTTGTTGTTTACAAGAGGATTATCGCCATCCTGTTACACATTGTCCTGATTATTGATCTATGGAGAATCAACGGTCTCCTGTGCTCCATTGCTATTCTCAACATTCTCGGATGTCATTTTCAGATACTGCCACAAAACAAAGGTTAATTGACATGTAACATATTATCCCTATATTCTGACCGACCAATTAAATACCAAATAAACTTAGGTAGGTCATACTAGCGAAGGAATTCCCTGTCTCTCCCCTCCTAGTTCTATTCTCACATCCTAGCTATGGATCATATCCCTATGCTTTGATACCAACTGTGACGCCCCCAAAATAGGTATACATCACCTATTCTGAGTCGTCAAATACATGGTACAAAATACAAATATAACTTAATTATACAACTGTCGTGTACAATACGACAAAACATAAAATGTGAGTTTGAATACAAATATTGTCTACTAGAGAGTATACAAACTCAAAAGGAGTCCTCATTACAATTATTATCACACTATTTGACAGAATAGAGAGGACTACTAATGCTATTCTTTGGACCATCACTTTGTTCCCCGACTCGTCCCAGCTATATTCTCATTTCCTGAAGAGAACAGTGAAAGAAAGGGTGAGTTCAACTAGCCCAGTAAAAAATATTATGACTAAGATAATGCAGAATAAATTATCATTAGTCTCCAACAATGTTAAACTGATAAAATATAATAGATATCAAGTTTAACTGCAGCGGAACAAGTAATCCATTAAAAGAGTCAAGTAGAGAATAAAATCTACTATCTTTTATGATTTAAAAGTTTTTCATCACTGTTATCGCTGAGACTCAGCTTAATAAATATTCCACATCATTGAATCACCCCTGCACTACGACCAAAGATATTCTTTAGTATCATGACCACGAATTATCCATGCACTACGGCTAAAGATAATCATGTTTTTATCAACAGTCCTGATCATGCCATAAAACAATTCATCTTTGCACTACGGCCAAAGAGAATCCATAGCCATAATCATACCAAAAACTGTCCATCAATGCACTATGGGCCAATGAGGGCTTTTTTCACATCATTTGTAACATTACGGTCATGATTACACCGAATAATCCCTGGTCATAATCATACTAAGTCCATCTATACACTACAGGCCACAGATGACTTTCAACAAAATATAAACATGAGGATGGTGACAATGATATAAGAATTCAATAAAACAAGTTCAAAAATTAATTTATTCAGGAACTAATAACGTCCAAGTTGTCAACATGATACTGCTTTGTGCAATAAAATTCAAGAATGCTCAGAATAATATTTCCATGAAAAGATACTGGATGAAGCGCAATTATCAAGGATATTCTCCTAATTTCATGGAGTATAGAAGTCAAAACTTTAACCAACTGAGTATAATAAAGAATGAAATAACAAAAGAAATCACCATACATGCGGTACTTGTCATAGACAAGTTATTCCAACAGAATAATAATAACGGAACCAGGTCAGGCAAAATTTGCACCGACGGGATGTTCCAACATAATAATAAAAACGGAACTAGGTCCGGTGTAAAACACACAGACATGATGTTCCAACAGAATAATAATAAAGACAGAACTAGGTCCGGTGTAAAACACACAGACAGGATGTTCCAACAGAATAATAATAAAGACAGAACCAGGTTCGGTGTAAAACACAGACAGGATGTTCCAACAGAATAATAGAAGAATGTCACCAAGTATAGGGTCGACCGCGTATACAGGTTATTCCAACATAATAATAAGAAATGGAATAACAACAGTTCTCTTCATGAATAAGAAAGAATAACACCCCTTACCGTAAAAATTGGATATAAGAGTAGGGAAGTAGCAGAAAATTTTTCTTCTTTCTCTCTAGAGTTTCAGTGAATCGTAAGAAATAATGAAGGAATGAGCTTCTATTTATAGGAGAATGGAAGTGTACTATTTATGAACGAATTATTTATGCAGAATTATTTCTTCAACCAAATACAATAAAGTCAATCAACTGACCAATAAAAGCACAACAAAATTAAAATATAATACATATATATAAACACATGTTTTCAACTTATATATATTAATATTATATATACACCACTTAATTTTTTCTCCCATAACCAACATCAATCCCCCACCCACCCAAAAATCAATTTCACTAACTCTTACACATCACTATCATACTACCACTTTTCCACCATTTTCCACTCACACACACATCACACACCTATCACTTTCTCCCACTATATACTCAATACATACATATACTTTCATACGTATACTCTTCCATTTGTAAAATCATTTTCCAACACATATGGGCCCTACATGTGGCCCCCACATGTGGGCCCTACCTTTAAATAATTTTTTACCAATTATTTTGAAAAATAGGTAAATAGGAATCCATAAAATAAGCAAACTTCATAAAAATCACCTTAATAATTTTAACAACATTTATCATCTTTATTATAATTCACAATATTAATTGATCAGGTCATTCCTAGGAAAGAGGGGCTTTCTAATAAGGATTTCTTTCTATTGGCGCGCAATTAGGTGACCAAACCTCTCCTTGACAGAACTTCTAGACATCGTTAATATTGTAAATAATAATATTAATAACTTTATCGTCTCAATTATTGATTTTAACAATATATAAAATATCGACAATAATTGAATCAAATAACGTGAGATACTATGCAACAATTATTATAGCAATAATTGAAAAAAAATGAATGACTTCTCACACAAGCATCAATAATCAATACAGTGTGCTACTATGCAACCACACGTATTACTGTATTTTTACTACCGAGTAGTTCAACAGTTTTAACGGTAAAACTTCCGTCGTTATTTTTATAAAATATTTTTGTCGTTTTCTCAATCAGACAATAATTCCGTTGTGGGGTCCACCAATGATTGCGCCATTGTACGAATATTCCCTGATGAAAAGAATATTCCCCGACCAATCGAATATTATACAACAACTTGCATACTTTGCAAAATTTATATAAATACTACCCACAACTATAACATTATATCAAATCCACACCATAATATTCAAAAAAAATATTTCAAGAAATTTAAACCTTTATTCATAAAATCTGGGGTCTCACACCTTTGCCTATTTCCTTAAGGCATGCGTATGTGCTCGCAGGGCTTGACCGAGGCTTGGTTAGGATTTTACCCATTTCTACTGGTGAGTATTTCTCTTGTAATTTACCATATATAGGGTAAGAGTGTTAACTAACAGCAGATGTTTGTCTATGTGTTGACAGTTTTGGGCCTATGAAAGGCTTCCATGCTTACTTCCCGTGAGTGTATTAGGGTTGGATACCTATCCACGAGAACGACGATGGCATCATTCCATTCTGGCAGAGGTCCCTGTGGCTGAGGGTTTCACTCATTGTCGCCTACAGCTGGAGTTATTGACAGTTGATGTCATCACATGGATTCCCTATTCTGAGGAACACTTGGCCACTAGATTTGAGTATGGGTACCCGACTGGTGTCAAGTACGTGATTTTCACCTGTAAGGTTCCTCTCTTTACTGATGGAGGATGAGAGCTCTATTTACGAGAGCGTGCTATTAGGAGCAGCACAAGAGAGATTCGTGTGCCGATCTTGCCTCCTGCTAGGCGTTATTGGCCTATTTCACAGTCACCCGTCATTAATATCCCATTGTTAGGTGTTGATGGTTTTGCATTGTCAGAGGGTCCCTGAACTCAGGAGATATTCCATCATTGGTGGATCCCTCGTACCATTGGAGCCCAGACCCGCGCCACTCAGTTCATGGGGGATATGGTTCCAGGATCTGTGATGATGACGGATTGGCTAGCCTTTATCCGAGATCCGAGTTATATGACACAGATTGACAGCTTGACCCAGCGACTGGACCGGGTACATTTCATTATCCGGTATTTGGGCAGAGATCCAGCAGAGGTAGAGTCGTTTGATCCTTCCAGCGCAGGAGCTGGCCCCTCAGATGACCCATTTGGCTTTGCTAGCGCAGATCCTCCTTTATATAGGCCTGACATTCCTATTAATAGAGATCCATTAACTCAAGAGGAGTTACATCAGGTGGATAGGATTGATGATGTAGATATTGACACCATTGTCTTCTTCTTATGTGTATTCTCATTATCTATTTTGATAGGCCTCTTGCTAGATATTGGGTGGCTGTGCCCCATTCTCGCTATATCTTCTGATAGGCCTCTGTTTGTAGTAGGACATCTGTGCCCCATTTCCCTGTATTTTTAACTGTACAAAGATGATGTATATAGATGATGTTGTAGTTAGGAATGTATGTACTATCTTCTATTCCCTGCATCATATTTTCATCTATTATTTGTTATGCATGTATCATGTTATGCATATATATGTATGTCCAGAGATATTCAGCATTGACCCTTGGATGGTATTTGTAATGCCCCAAAATTCAGTCTACTTTCAGACCCGGACTCCGTGCGTCACGATCCCACTTCTTACCAAATATACCTCTTTGATATAGTTAAATATAATAACATACATTCTCAAAATCCAGGTTCTCGAAACCTTGTAATCTCTTTCATTACAAATAATGGTAATTACATTATTCTTTACATCTTGCACAAGTGACTTTCATCTGCCACCAAGGATACATAACTGTTTATTAAACTAGTTTATAGCTTAATTCTAGCATTCTATATTACAAGTCTTCACTTGATCTTCACGCACATTCACATACTGAATGGCACTTTGTATGGATACCAATTAGCTTGATCTTTACAGAATTCTTAAGTTCTTTCTAAAGTCGTTCGCTGAAAATATTTTTTATTTAAAGCAAGTGCGAGCATTCAATTGCCTAGCAAGTCATAATAGTTGAACAAACAACTTCAAGAGTTTAAACGTTCCTTTAGAACTTCGATAATCGAACAAAGATTATGAAGCAGCTTGAATAATAGGAATAGTCTCGATTCCTATCATCTTAAAACATCAGTCACTTTCATTTTAAAATACTTTTATTTCTCTACCTTTTTCATACACATCCTGTCTGGCTAGAATCATTAGCACATACTTAACAATAACGGTTCATGTATAAACAGAACATACTTGTATTGAATAGTTCAATCACAGAAC
This sequence comes from Panax notoginseng, assembly GCA_016801055.1. Classification (NCBI taxonomy): domain Eukaryota; kingdom Viridiplantae; phylum Streptophyta; class Magnoliopsida; order Apiales; family Araliaceae; genus Panax; species Panax notoginseng. The sequence goes on from CM029014.1 coordinate 240,150,565, forward strand.
AGTTCATCTCAAAGAAACGCCAAAGTGTTCACATTGTGACATAAGGCCTCATATATTCTACCACCTTGTACAAATATCACACATTCGCACATAGACGGAACTTCTCAAGTTCAACATCCGAGAAGTTTAAGAAACTAGCATTTATTTAGAGTATGAATGAAGTTAGGAAAATTTGCCTTACACACATCTACAGCTTACGTTGAACTGCTCATTCCAATTCCTATGTAGCACATAAGAACATAACACGTACACTAATTAGTCATATACTTGACTTATGCATTGGTTTACTTCACTTTACTTCTTAAGGTTCGCGTTCTTGTAATTTAAGCTTACGTGACTAACTTTCTTTACCGACTTACGACTTCATGACATACGGAGATGTCTTATTCATACATTTATCATCTTGGATGATTTACATTCTTATCTTCCTCTTATAACTTCTATAGGATTCAGCATACATCGCTTCTCTGCTAGTAGTCCATATGGTACTCTGAGTGGTTTTTCACAAACAACCAACAAACAAGTTCCCATCTCATCTACACTGCCCATAACAGTGAGTTAGAACGGTTGCCAGTTTTGTATATACCTTCGCTCTCTGAAGGAATTGTTTAGCCCAGCTCCCATATGTCATCCATCAAAGTTACGATTGTACCACAACCTAATTTCTCTTAACTTATCTGAACCATTAAACTATAATGTTCGTTAAGTCAACTTCTTATTCCTTATGGCTTTCTGGCAACTAAATGTCAGACCTCAGGATTTATTCTTTATCGTCTAAGTCATACAGTCTTTCGTGTACTCAGAACGATCATTCCATGTCAATACTATGTGGACATAGTGTTAAACATTTAATATTATCTTATTCATATCTTACCACATCTGGTTCATTCGACTCAGAACGTTATCCAAGTTAAAACTACTAACTCAGCTTCTTAACGTTATACGTTATTGTCTTCAACTTAGCTTCTTGACCGTTCACGGTTAAACAACTTCTTCATTACCTTACGGTCAAACCATACACGGAGTGTAAGTTCAGCCTGTTTATTAATCACGTACACTCAACCCTTACGTTGGTTAAAGTGTTTAACGCTTACCTTTCATTCTAACATTCTCTATCCGACTCACCCTCGGACTTCCATTAATCTCACTATCATTCGTTACGGTTTTCCTTGATAAATCATATTTTCCTTACTACCTTCATCAACGTCTAAGTTATACAATCATTATATACTTAGAACGTTCGTCTAACATGAATACGATTCACGAGGATCGTTTACGTATTCGACGTTTACGTTGCTCGTCTCTTAATCTCTCATTCAACCTTTGCTCAAGGTTTTAATCGCTTTCATTCGTTATCCAACCCATGAACCCCATGTTCATTCTTCTTTCTTAATGTCAAAGTCATACCGTTCTTTGTATGCTAAGACCGATCATTCATCGCAACAACATTGCGTTCACAATGTCTATACGCTTTACACTTATCTCCCATCACCATGACATAACATCGAAATATTATTCATTACCTTCGTCACTCAACGTCTATGGAATCACAATCATAGCAATCCTTCACATTCGTTCATCACGACTACGGTCCCCGGATATCGGTTACATAATCTAGCGCTTACATTCTCTATCTTTTAATCTCTTTTAATCTTTTCGTTCAACCTTTAATAAAGGTTTAACTCACTTGCTTAAGTGTTACGTTACGTGAACTATATGTTTATATTTTTTTCTTGCACATCCCCCAGTAATTGAGCACATAAAGTCTCATTTCTGGGCCTTGCCCTACACCGGCGCTGCGTGCCGTGCCCTTTCCTCTCTCTCGCGTTGCGGCGCGACCTACGTCTCTCTCTTCCATTGGTCTGGCGCTATGGGGCCGAACCCTTTGTTATCACTCGCGCTGCGGCGCCAACTCTAACGCCCCCAAATTCAGGTACTTGGAACCCGAACTCAGTGCTTTACGATTCCATTTCTGTGAGCAGAATAATACTAATAATAATAACAATAATATAAATATCAAACTTAATTTATATTTATCAGAGTCTAATCCCAAGTACGCAACATTTACTATAATTCTTTACATGATAGATAATATATATCAATGATTTATATATCATCTAACTATTACAAAAGATACTATTAAACATTTTCTGTTTGCTTTCCTTGTCACTTGATCTAGTCTGAACCTTTAGGTTGATCATGCCTAGCTGAAAACATTTAATTTAAAGCAAGAATGAGCATTTGGGTGCCCAGCAAGTAATAACAATTATAAATATAATTAGCTGAAAGAATTAAATATTTTCTTTGTACACCACTTCTACAACAAATCTATAGTTGTGAAGTAAACTGAACCGATAATAATAACATAACAATTCTATCACAAAATTTTGAAATTACGTATTGACTATATATATAGGTATTAGTTGACAGATTATGAACATTATTTTTTTTAGTTTTCGATAAGGTTTAGCAGAACTTCATCTGCAAATCGTCATAACTTACGTGCACGAGGTTGTACTTCCCATGTACCATGTATTAATCAATAATACATTACAAGAACGATAGGATCGTTCACTCTGTCCGCCTTGGGCGCATAAAAGTTTTCCCGTGATCGGGATGTTCATACTAGTCTGGAATCCGAACCAAAACCAAAACAATTTGATTGGATACAAAGAAGTTTTATCATATTCAACGATATTTATAAATCTGTGTCTAGCTGGTCAAATAGCTTAGACGTTTTATATATATATATATATATATATATATATATATATATATATATATATATATATATATATATCAACATGTGATTAGATACAATGATTATCCAAGTGGGGACACTTGTGTAACCATGTTTAGAAATTAACGAACATAATATATATCTGAATTACCATATACTAACATGTTGATAAACAATGATCGGATATAGAATATATCACAATAGGGTTTATAATATATCATAATAATAATATAATTATGAAACTTCTTACTTATGTCCATTGCATAAAGGAAATGCAAAGGTAAGATACTTACCTGATGCGCTGCTTACAGTTCGTAACTTAGTTTTATCTTTATATAACACCTATCAGTAATAAGATCGTTTGATCGATTAGAATAACATACTATAACACATAGCACTGCTTATTGCAGTCAGCACATAACCTAATCACATTGTCACATATGTTTCACAACCATTGAATCATAAATAAACACATATCTAATCAAATTATCTAAGTTCAGATCAATTTCTGAAACATGTCGGTGTACCGACGGCTTTATCGGGTAATTATCGAGTCTAAGACTCTATTCTGTAGTTCAATATCTGTAAGTATCAGTCATATTATTTTTAAATGACTTATAATAATTTTAAAACATTTATTATAATTTATCATGAATTTTTAAACATCGGAATCATTATTAAATGATTTAAATATTAATCAATTATATTATCATTAATATTTACTTAATATTAAACTATTAATGAAACTATTGCCAAAAGGTTAAAGTTATTTATAATAACACAAAATACTTTTAAAGTATTAATATTGTCCTTAAATGATTTTTCAAAACACTTAAAATTATTTTTAAATAATTACCATTAATATTAAAGTATTAATGTATCATTTATCGAAATATTGAAAGTCACTATTTATAACTTAAAATATTTTTAATTCATTTATATCCCTATTAAATGATTTTTAAATAAATAAAACCATTTTAAAACTATTTATTTAATATAATTATTAAATAAACTTAATATCATTTATTATTAAATTAATATCATTAATATTAAATTATTAATGAAATTATCCTTTAAATATCAAAAGTTATAATTTATAACTTAAAATATCTTTAAACACTTTATTTTCATTTTAAATGATTTTTATAATATTAAAATCATTTTTAAACTAATTTATTTAACATAATTATTAAATAATTCTAAAATCATTAATAGTAAATAATTAACGAAATCAACCTTTTAATATTAAAAGTTATATTTTATAACTTAAAATATTTTTAAACTATTTATTTTCATTTAAAATAATTTTTCTAATATTAAAATTATTTTTATTTTATATAATTATTAAATAAATCTAATATCATGAAAAAATATTTTATTTTATTTTATTTTATTTTTATTTTTATTTTAATATTCTTCATGAAAAAATATCAAAAGTTATATTTTATAACTTAAAATACTTTTATAACCTTTAAATCATTTTTCTATAATTTCTAAATCATTAATTCTATTTTTCATAATTTATTTAATATATTTATTAAATAACTTTAATTACCATTAATATTAATTAATTAATGAATTTCATCACAAAATATTAAAAGTTACACTTATAACTTCAAAAATATTTTAAAACACTTTATTCTTATTTAAAATGATTTTTATAATATTAAAATTATTTTTCTCTAATTTATGTAATACACTAATTAAATAAATTAAATATCATTAATATTTAAATAATTATAAATATTAATGAAAAATGTCCCATATAATTAAAAGTTATTTTTCATAATTTAAATTAATTTTTAAACCCATTTTTATAATTTTTTAGAATTTATTTTCTATTTTTAATGATTTTTCAGAAATTCTGAAAATAAAAATAAAAGAAATCGTCGCTATTGGCCTTTAGCGACACTAAGCGTCGCTGTTGGTGTTCTTGAGCTCAAGAACACAGACAGCCGGCCTTAACCAGGGGTCAACTTTGACCAACTTTAAATCTTAATCCAAACATGTTCTGGGATATCCTTAACCATGACCGTGTAGTCATTACATAACACTACAACTAAAAATCAACATCTAGGCCATACTACAAAAACACAAAGAGATCTGGGATTGTAAACATGCTGTCAGACATTCATCTGGGTTTTCTGGGCCCAGACAGTTTCGAGCTTACACATTCAAGCTCACTTTAATCTATGTTCTGGTCTTGTTTCAGGTGGTTTGATGATTCAAAGTTATAGTCCATGTATTATAGACTATTTACAAAGTAACATATTAGATCAAAAACAACGGAATCATAATTTATGAGCCGGTCAAAGGCTGTCAGAGATCTTGCTCATAGACTTTTCTGAAAATTCCAGAAATACAAAAACAGTACAAGTGGCCTACTTTAACCGCTTTCCACGATTGATATGTTGATTGTTTATGGGATATTAAGACATGAATATACAATCCATATTACCAGCTACAACATGTACGAAACAAAAAGATTAAAGCACTTAAAACCTGACAGATCTGGACTTACAAAGTTCTTGTTAGAAGCTGAAATCCCATTTATGGGTTACCCAGAATCTGACCGGTCATGCCCGGTCAACGGTTTTGACCGTTTATAAAATGACATCTAGACATCATTCAGCCTTGATTCAAGTATCAGAATAAAGACCACATATCAGACTACATATAACAACCTTCAAACAACAAAAATACATAACATGCTAAGATTTACAGGGTCTGACATTCGTTGTCAGACCACAAAAATTTAAATTCCTAGATTTTTGAAAACTCTTATTTCGAGTATCTAGATGTTATGGATCACCTATGTACCAACCCAGATCATGGATTAAAACCTTCTATCATGTCTTTAAACAACAAATAGCAACAAACAACATAAACCACATAAATTTTTATAAAGCTAGGGTTTATACCTTTAAGCTTTGATTTCTGGAATTTGAGCTTCTGATTTGATATGGTAGACGTGGGGCTGTGTTTTGGGACTGATCTAGCACTATGTTTCGTGGGTCTTGATAGAGAGAGACTTTGTGGAGTGTAATAGTACAAATAAGGCTTAAAAGTGAACTTTTCACTCTCTAATTCTATATATATAATGGTGAAATGTATATGGCTGATCTAATGTGCTGATATTGCTGCTGATTTTGTCACATGGGTTTGGTGGAAGTGGTTGAGTAACTAAAGTTTTGGCCACTTTGACAAGTTAGCTTAAATAATGCTCTAAGGGCAAACTGGTCTTTTCCATTGTAATTTTAATGGCACCTTGGTCATTTGGCAAACCCTTAGGGTTTGGGGTTAGGATTAGGGTTTAGGGTTTAAGCCATTTTAGGTTTTAAAAGCAAAATTCTAGGATTTTCAAAATTAGGTTTAAAAAAATAAATAAATAAATAACAATTTAGTTTCCAAAAATATAATTTAGAATTTACTAAATATAATTAGTTTTGTAATTCGATTACTAGAACATTTGGGTTTAAAATTTACTAATTATAATTAACCTTGATCATTAAACAATTAGGGTTTATAATTAGTAATTAGGTTTTTAAAATTACTAATTAGGGTTTTCTAAAAATTCAATATTTCTAAATATTAATTAGGATTTACCTAATTAATATAAAATTCTATAATACTTCACCTTAAACATAATCACACAGTTACATAACAGTTTCGAACTCAAATTGAGTTTTAAATTCGGTTTTCTAATTAAGGTTTCTAACTTTTAGAAATTAGGGTTTTTAAGTTTAGAAATTAGATTTTTTTCTAATCATTATTTATATGTATACTAACTGTCATTAGTCACATTAACATAGTATTACCACTACAAAATGACTTAACAAATTCTTTAAAGTCATAACTGACTTTCGAATTAGGGTTCCTAATCCATTAGAGTCCATAAATATTAATTAGGGTTTATAATTTAAATATTAGGGTTTTAAAAAAAACATTAGGATTTCTAAATATTAATTAGGGTTTCTCTAATTAATATTAAATTCTATAATACACCGCATATAACACATAACATCATTATATAGCAGTATTGACTTTCCCATTTGAATTTTTCAATAGGGCACTGAAACAAATTAATGCTAGGGTTTGGTCATGATACCACATAACTGAACAACCATTATCAGTCCATACATATACAGTACATATCTATAGCACTGAAAAATCAAAATATAATTAATATTATATCATTATTCTTATCCATCGATAAAAATCCAAAATTAGGGTTTCGATTCCATATCTGATTTATTCTTCATATATATATATATATATATATATATATATATATATATATATATATATATATATATATATCATTATTAATCAAGTTAAACAAAATGATTAACTTAATTATTCTAACATAAATTCATATAATAAAATAATTATTATAATAATTCTAATAATTATCTCATATATTATTTAAATAATATATAATTATATTTTCATGAAAAATAAATAATAAAAACATTTCCACCATAAAATTATTTATTAAAAGAATATAATTTATAATAGTCAATAATTCTAAAAAAAAATTATTTGTAAACATTCATGTAATAAATATATTTTTATTTATTACATAATTACCTACACACATTATCTTGTACAAATCATCATCCTTAAAATAAAAAAAAAATTATACGCAAAATTTTTGATTTAATTATATAGAAAATATCGGGTCGTTACACCAACTAACAGTACCTGAGGCTCCGAGCTCGCGCTGCGGCGCCACTTCTTAAAGCTCAGCCGGCGCTGCGGCGCCAAGCCTAAACCCTAGAAATTTTTCCATGTGTTAAATCCGATTCGAGACGCTTACTTCCCGATCTCGTAACTTCTTCGTTATAACTCAGAACGAGGTCGTTCCAAAGCCATTCTCTTTCTTATCTTACGTACTTCAATACCCCTCAAATAGAACATCATTCTGAATTCGTTAACTTGCCATTCGAATGGCTTAATATACACCCTTCGGTCATTTTTACGCTTTTAACGTTCTTCGCTCATTCGTCCGTAATTCGGTCATTCGAACTCAGAACTCGATCGTTCTTGAGTCCACGACTCACGTTTTCTACGTTCTTTTACTTCCTTATGAAATCCTACACGTTCGGGTTCATTTACTAACTTCCTAATATTTTCGTTCATCTTTTACGAAAATTTCGCCATAACTTCGTTATAGCTACGTTTTAATTCGTTCTTCATGAACATTTCTACCGTTCCTAACCAACCAATAAGCATCTAACTTATTCACGATGATTTTAAGCTTGTCCATCAACAATAATTATTCTACGATGGTTTTAAACTTGTCCATCAACAACAATTATCCTACGATGGTTTTAAATTTGTCCATCATAACGTTCTTCGTGTTCTTCGTTCGTTTTTCGTTTTAATCGATATTTTGGATTACGATTCTACTTTTTCTTGGAATTTGATGTTATAGAACACCATTCCTTACTTAATTCATCTAGTCGTTCATAATATTCGTTTGGATCGCTCAAAATCCTTATGAATCTTATACTTCCTTAAAAAATTTATAAACTAAATTTCTAATTCTTATTTCTTCATTTTCTCATGATTTCAACCATATGAAATAATTTCTAACTTCTTTTACTCCTTATTCTCATTAAGTTATGTTTTTGAACATAGAAACTTAAAGAAAATATATTAGAAGAAACTAGGGTTCGGATTCCCTTCTTCTTTATTTTTCGTCCGCTAGATAAAGCCGGCAATTTGCAAGCTTTTCTATTTCACGATCACTTTTAATCCAAGCTCTCAAGCTTCCTTCTTCTTCTTCTCCAAGCTCTCAAGCTCTCTCTCTAAGGTATAGGATTTTCAAAATACAAAAATAATGAAATGAACTTACTATTTATAGAATTTCAAGGCTAGGGGTATTTTAGTCATTTTGCCCCCTACCTCCTTACTATTCCCACCTCCTCCAACACTTAGCCACCAAGTAAACTTGGCCTCCACCCTTACTTGGTGGCCAAGTGGCCTGTCCACATGCCCATGGGTCATCCCATGGATTGCCCCAATGGTTATTACCCATCCGTTTACCCATCCGTTTGATCCGCAATTTATTTTCTTGGTTTGGGCCTTAACCCTAATTCTTATTGGGCCTATCTTGGGCTTGATTATCACAAAGTGTTGGGCTTGACATAATCCAACTCCAATTGGATTCTACAAAGTCCATGAACTCAAAGCCCATTAAGACTAATCGTATTCTACGCATTCCATTCTCGTATTCTCGTATTCTCTTCATATATCATTCGTACGATATTCGTATTATATGTCATACTAATCTTCGTACTATACTCGTATAATAACTAGTATTATACTCGTATCTCTCATGCATAATAACCCTAGTTATTATATGTACTCATTAAAATTCTCGAAAATCACTTTTCTTAATCCTTAGGTTTTACGTCCGCGGGCGAAAACTTCGTTTTTGCCATAACTGAAATATTATTGAATATTCCATCACGTCTCAACATTTTACGTAATCAATAACTTCTTGGAATTTCAAAATAAAACTCCGAGCAGGAACTGATGAATAGTGCCTATTTCATCTTTTTTCCCGAAAATATTTTTGTTCCCAAAAAAATTCTATTTTCGTCTTGGAAATTCTTACTCGCTTAAACTAGCTCGTAGCCAGAATACTCCCGACTTATAATCATTCTAGGTTATAGAACGATTAATAAACACATAGCACATGATAGTATTAATAAAAAATCATTTTATTAATAAATAATTCTTTAAACTTAAATTCTGGACAATCCGGATTCTCCGGGTTGTCACACTTCCCCCCTTTAAAAAATTTCTGTCCTCAGAATTTCTTAAAACCACACCCTTACCCGGGTTCTCACATTCTCCCCTTCTTCACATAATTTCGTCCTCGAAATTTTAGCTTACACTTCTTCTCAACTTCTCTTCAAAGAAGTTCTTATCTTTCCATCATTCCTAACCTCCATAACCTATCAAGAATCATGAAGTAGAAGGAAAAGTGATGAATATAAAATATCCTTTAAAACACTTCATACTTTTGCTGAGGAGTCAAATTGACCAAAAACTCTTACTAGGTTAAACAGCCTTTCGCCGTAAACCTTTCTTTCCACGGTAAGTTTACAATCACAAAGAAGGTAAACTACCTCTTTCCATAAGTAGGTGATCAGCCTATTGTATATCCCCATTTTGGGGTATGCTCACCTCAGACTTAATCATTGGATTCCGCACCAAAACAATTTGGCTTGGCATAACTTTTTCAAAGAAAGCTCGATTTTCTTATAACATGACATACCATTTGTCTTAGCCAAATGAATTAGCTTAGACCATACCAATAAATTGGACATCAACTTGAAACATTCGTCTAGTCAACTCAATTGACATCGACTACTTCTTTAAATTATTTTCGCAATACATTAAAACGTTTTATGATGTCATGATACCATACTCTTCACAGTACGTTGAGGACTTCGTCAGTTTATGACTTCGTCATTACACATCTTACCATAGTGGTTTGTTGATGCTAAGATCACATCCCACCAGGTTCAATTGCATTAACAACTCCATCCTTTTACCACCCTTGCATCAAATGCACGAATGATATAAAATTCATTTTGATATTTCAAATCAACTTCTGTCTAGCCGAAATGATTAGCATAGACATACAAAGAATAGCTCTTTTAAAATCCATTGGTTCCAAAAAGTTGAACCAATCATTTCCTTTTTCAAAATGTACATATCAGCACGATTTCAATAAACTTCGAAATGTAGCACAGCTAGAGGATTTGGAATATCCTATTCTCCATCTTCCTTCATTATCTTACTGCGATAATACTTAAACTTCTCTAGCACCTTCAATGCCAAGTCTATTGAAAATACTTCGTTTTCAGTCTAAACATCTCTATACTTTAGTATAGTCCATCAACTTACCACACATTATAAGTTCAGGAACTTTCCACAATAGTATGAGTTTAAGAACATCCAGACAGACCTTAGGCGTCCATTCGCTGAGACGTTCGAAAACATACCATATTATTATGAGTCACGAACTTGCCATAAGTACGAATTTCAAGAACTCGCACCTACCTTATCGTTCTCTACCTATCAAGTATATACATGAGAAAAGATTCACCTTCTCGTCATATACATCTTAATAGCGCAACCAATTCCAATGATTATCATGATAATAAACTGAGTAGTTGTTACACCAAGCACAAACCTCTGCCCATACAAAGGTTCATACAACTCAGCCATCACATGAGTCCTCAATTGAAATCTTACAACTTCTAAATTTCTATTTACTTAATACGAATTTTCTTTAATTCGTATGCTATCCTTCTCAACTCAATCTGAGTTCTTCTTCCCGTACCACTTCGTAGTACCATTCATTCATAGCATTTGCTATAAATCATCCATCGTTTAACAGCTCATCTGTTACTACGATTTATTATGATCACGTGGTGATCTTCTTCCTTAATCGGTTAACTCAACGATTTTCTTATCATTCTCTCTACGATTATAGTCTTAGGTACTCTTACCTAAGAGTTATTGTGACGCCCCCGAAATAGGTCCATTCCATCCAACCCATTTTGAGTCGCCAAAAACATGGTACAGATAACAACAACAACTTTATTACAACAATTGTCGTGCAAAATACAACAACATATATGCTGTGAGTTTGGATACAAATATATACCAACTGTGACTCATGTCCCAACCTTGGATAGCACTTCACAATGACACCTTACATAAAGGTATAGTCAAAAACTGTTTTAGAAACTAGAATCTTTGGGAAGTGCTCAATGAAACCTTTGTACATGGGAGGCCATGCTTCTGGGTTGTGATAGATATCATATGGCCACAGAATTATCCTTGGTTGACCCAATATACCCCAAAGAAAAACGAGAAGATTACTATCATATTCTTCCCAATGGTGAGTCTTCTCTTGACTTATCATTATCTCCACTGTCTCTAATTGAGAATTATACTTCAAACAAACACCAAGATTATATAGGTAGTGCTCGTAAATATACTCAGCAAGTGGATGAGCACAACCCTGTCTTATGATGACACGAGGTTGTATGTAATTAGACATCTGGTATGATAGTGGCAAAATACCCTTCCAACGTTGGGTTCGCTTCACCCTAGATGATTCACCAAATATAACTACTAAATGAACTTTTCTATACTGTTTCGGGAGAACCTCCACAGCTAGAGACCACCGTTCTATTTTTCTGTTACCCTCGCTCGACCCAGCTACACTCTTATTACCTGAAAGGAATTGTGAAACAGAAGGGTGAGCACAACTAGCTCAGTAAAGAATATCATGACTAAAGATAATTAAATTATCAATAGCCTTCAACAGAATTAAATCAGAGATTTAGAACATATGGTAGATGATAAAATTTTTCAACCATAGTTGCAGCGGAACGAGCAATCCATTAGAAGAGTCAAATAGACTATAAAGTCTATTATCTTCTCCACGTTAAAAGTCCACCAACAATGTTTTATCCCTGTAACATCAATCAACAGTTCCTTTCCACAATCATATGAATAATTCATAATCATAATTGTGATTCTAAATTTCGCATCCAAGACGAAGATAATTTTCATCACCTGTCTTTACCTGAAACATCAAAGATCATGGTTATACCAAATCACAGTTCCTGTTTATAATCATACTAATAAATTCATCTTTGCACCACGGGCCAAAGATATTCATCAACAGTTCATCTTTACACTACATGCCAAAGATATTCAACAACAAGTCATCTTTGCACTACGGGCCAAAGATATTCATCAACAACTCATAGTGTAAATATCTTGAATTAAATAGTCATCTTTGTACTACGGGCCAAAGATATTCATCAACAACTCATCTTTGCACTATAGGCCAAAGATATTCCTCAATAATTCATATTTGTACTACAGGCCAAATATATTATTATCTCAAAGAAATATATAATCATTTCAGAATTTATATAACCAATAATTATAACCATGTTGATCATTTCACCTTTGCACTTAAGCTAAAGATATTCAATTATAAATTCAATGGTCATGATCATACCAGTCACAATTCAACTTTTCACTACTGAACAAAGAGAACCCTAGTCATGATCATACCAATAATCTACCCATCTTTACACTCCAGTGAAAGAAAAATATCATCATTAGGGTTATAAAAATGTTATATATAATAATAAAAAAATAATATGATCAACATATAGTTTTAATCTCAAGAGCAATATTCATAAATCAACTATAATTTGGTTAGAAAAAGAAACCAATTTTGTCATAAATAGTAACTCGTGAATAGTAACCCGTGAATAGTAACTCGTGAATAGTAACTCATGAATAGTAACTCGTGAATAGTAACCCCGACATGAAAAGTTCCAAACTTGATAAAAAGTTCAGATAAATACTTCGGCATAATGATATTGAAGAAAATAATATCATTTTCGAATAAAATAACATCCCTTACCATCCCTTACAATCCCCTACCTCAAAAGAGCAGTACTTCTGACTGGAATAACGCTGAACGAACTTGCACCGTATAGCAACACTCAAGATATCAAAATACTCACAAGAATACACTCGATAATATAGAGAGAGAAATAGAGAGAAAACTTCAGTTTCTGGTGTGATTTTCAATTCTAACCTAAGCACCCTAGTTATAGGAAAATGCTTAGAACACCAAAGTAGAAAATTGAATATAATAATAATATATTTAACAAATTTTCCTTAGCCCACCTTGACCATCTGAATTCAACCATAACACATGTTAATGATGTCCACAAAATACAAAAAAACGTTTTTCTAAACAAAAGTAATTAAAACTTCCAAAAATCAATTATTTCGGAATTTCGGAACTTCAATAATTCATAATAAATAGCCATTTTATCAGAAAATTCGAATCTCGCGAGTTTTTATAGGAAATTCAATTCTCTACAAATTTACAGAAGAAAGTTTTTCTAATTTCTAAATAAAAATTGACCGAAATCCACAAACGGACGATTTTACAGTCTATAATAAATTTTCGGTCAAGAATTGTGTCCACCAACACACAAAACATGTGTTAAACATTTAATCCAACAAAAATACTCTTCCTCCTCATATACTCATATATCCCACATTCATTGTAAAAATATCACCGTTAATATATTATTAAAATAATATATTTAAATGAATTATTTTATCAGAAAAAGATAAAATATTAATTTTCAACAATTGTCACATTTAAAAATTTTCTCCATCTATATCCACATAAAATCAATATTTTCCTCATCATATATATCAATAATTAATTATTCACAAATAATATTACAGAATCACAGTACCGGCAACCAGGCAATTCCCAGGAAAGAGGGGCTTTCCAATAAGGATCTCTCCTTACTGGCGCGCAATTAGATGACCAAACCTCTCCTTAGACAGAACTTTATAGACATTGCCAATAATATTATCTAATAATATTATTCAGATAATATGAATTATTGTTCCGATAATAGAAAATACTGTGTAGTGACAACTATTAAAACAACAGTAATATAAAATATCAACGCAGCAATTATTGAATCAATAAAATACAATATTGAACAGTAATTACTGTAACAATTATTGAGTAGTGCCTTCTTACGTAAGAATCAATAATTGGTGTAATATCGTGTGCTACTGTGCAACAACGCGTATTACTGTGTTTTAACCACCGGGTATTCCAACAGTATTTATAAACAACTTATTTTTGTCGTTTTCTTCATCCAATCGCTTTTCGTTATGGGGCCCACACAAGATTGCGCCGTCGTACGAATATTCTCCGACAGTAAGAATATTCCACGACCAAGCGAATATTCCCCGACAACAATGAATATTTTATAACCACTTGCTTATTTTTGAAAAAAAATCATATATCACCCTTAACTTTAACTTTTTATCAATTTAACCATTTACTAAATAGAAAAATTGAATACTTTTATTTCATAAAATTCGGGGTCTTACAATCTCCCATCCTTATGAAATTTCGTCCCCGAAATTTACGTACCTGGTATTTCAAAGAGTTGAGAATACCTTGCTTTCATCTCAGATTTCATCTTCCCTGTCATCATGATTTTTTCATTGCTCATCTCCTGTATTTCAGATATCATTCTAGAATACAGCTTCAAAACAAAGGTTAATTGAACAAATTAACATATCACATAATATCCGGATATTATGACTGACCAATAAATAAGCTTAGGTAGGACACACTAGCGAAGGATTTACTCGTCTCTCTCCTCCTAGTCCTATTCCCCGATCTCCGCCAGAGATCATATCCCTAAGCTCTGATACCAAATGTAACTCTGGACACCAACTTGTGTCAGCACCTTACATTGATACCTATCAGTTTGCCACCGCAGAACGGCGTCCCCTACGGAGAGTCTGGCTTCGGTGCATTCCCCATCAACAGGAAGTCGCCAGCGAGAGGCTCGGGGCTCTTTACTTATAGCTCTGATACCAACTGTGACGCCCCCAAAATAGGTCCATTCCATCCAACCCATTTTGAGTCGCCAAAAACATGGTACAGATAACAACTACAACTTTATTACAACAATTGTCATGCAAAATACAACAACACATATGCTGTGAGTTTGGATACAAATATATACCAACTGTGACTCATGTCCCAACCTTGGATAGCACTTCACAATGACACCTTACATAAAGGTATAGTCAAAAACTGTTTTAGAAACTAGAATCTTTGGGAAGTGCTCAAGGAAACCTTTGTACATGGGAGGCCATGCTTCTGGGTTGTGATAGATATCATATGGCCACAGAATTATCCTTGGTTGACCCAATATACCCCAAAGAAAAACGAGAAGATTACTATCATATTCTTCCCAATGGTGAGTCTTCTCTTGACTTATCATTATCTCCACTGTCTCTAATTGAGAATTATACTTCAAACAAACACCAAGATTATATAGGTAGTGCTCGTAAATATACTCAGCAAGTGGATGAGCACAACCCTGTCTTATGATGACACGAGGTTGTATGTAATTAGACATCTGGTATGATAGTGGCAAAATACCCTTCCAACGTTGGGTTCGCTTCACCCTAGATGATTCACCAAATATAACTACTAAATGAACTTTTCTATACTGTTTCGGGAGAACCTCCACAGCTAGAGACCACCGTTCTATTTTTCTGTTACCCTCGCTCGACCCAGCTACACTCTTATTACCTGAAAGGAATTGTGAAACAGAAGGGTGAGCACAACTAGCTCAGTAAAGAATATCATGACTAAAGATAATTAAATTATCAATAGCCTTCAACAGAATTAAATCAGAGATTTAGAACATATGGTAGATGATAAAATTTTTCAACCATAGTTGCAGCGGAACGAGCAATCCATTAGAAGAGTCAAATAGACTATAAAGTCTATTATCTTCTCCACGTTAAAAGTCCACCAACAATGTTTTATCCCTGTAACATCAATCAACAGTTCCTTTCCACAATCATATGAATAATTCATAATCATAATTGTGATTCTAAATTTCGCATCCAAGACGAAGATAATTTTCATCACCTGTCTTTACCTGAAACATCAAAGATCATGGTTATACCAAATCACAGTTCCTGTTTATAATCATACTAATAAATTCATCTTTGCACCACGGGCCAAAGATATTCATCAACAGTTCATCTTTACACTACATGCCAAAGATATTCAACAACAAGTCATCTTTGCACTACGGGCCAAAGATATTCATCAACAACTCATAGTGTAAATATCTTGAATTAAATAGTCATCTTTGTACTACGGGCCAAAGATATTCATCAACAACTCATCTTTGCACTATAGGCCAAAGATATTCCTCAATAATTCATATTTGTACTACAGGCCAAATATATTATTATCTCAAAGAAATATATAATCATTTCAGAATTTATATAACCAATAATTATAACCATGTTGATCATTTCACCTTTGCACTTAAGCTAAAGATATTCAATTATAAATTCAATGGTCATGATCATACCAGTCACAATTCAACTTTTCACTACTGAACAAAGAGAACCCTAGTCATGATCATACCAATAATCTACCCATCTTTACACTCCAGTGAAAGAAAAATATCATCATTAGGGTTATAAAAATGTTATATATAATAATAAAAAAATAATATGATCAACATATAGTTTTAATCTCAAGAGCAATATTCATAAATCAACTATAATTTGGTTAGAAAAAGAAACCAATTTTGTCATAAATAGTAACTCGTGAATAGTAACCCGTGAATAGTAACTCGTGAATAGTAACTCATGAATAGTAACTCGTGAATAGTAACCCCGACATGAAAAGTTCCAAACTTGATAAAAAGTTCAGATAAATACTTCGGCATAATGATATTGAAGAAAATAATATCATTTTCGAATAAAATAACATCCCTTACCATCCCTTACAATCCCCTACCTCAAAAGAGCAGTACTTCTGACTGGAATAACGCTGAACGAACTTGCACCGTATAGCAACACTCAAGATATCAAAATACTCACAAGAATACACTCGATAATATAGAGAGAGAAATAGAGAGAAAACTTCAGTTTCTGGTGTGATTTTCAATTCTAACCTAAGCACCCTAGTTATAGGAAAATGCTTAGAACACCAAAGTAGAAAATTGAATATAATAATAATATATTTAACAAATTTTCCTTAGCCCACCTTGACCATCTGAATTCAACCATAACACATGTTAATGATGTCCACAAAATACAAAAAAACGTTTTTCTAAACAAAAATAATTAAAACTTCCAAAAATCAATTATTTCAGAATTTCGGAACTTCAATAATTCATAATAAATAGCCATTTTATCAGAAAATTCGAATCTCGCGAGTTTTTATAGGAAATTCAATTCTCTACAAATTTACAGAAGAAAGTTTTTCTAATTTCTAAATAAAAATTGACCGAAATCCACAAACGGACGATTTTACAGTCTATAATAAATTTTCGGTCAAGAATTGTGTCCACCAACACACAAAACATGTGTTAAACATTTAATCCAACAAAAATACTCTTCCTCCTCATATACTCATATATCCCACATTCATTGTAAAAATATCACCGTTAATATATTATTAAAATAATATATTTAAATGAATTATTTTATCAGAAAAAGATAAAATATTAATTTTCAACAATTGTCACATTTAAAAATTTTCTCCATCTATATCCACATAAAATCAATATTTTCCTCATCATATATATCAATAATTAATTATTCACAAATAATATTACAGAATCACAGTACCGGCAACCAGGCAATTCCCAGGAAAGAGGGGGCTTTCCAATAAGGATCTCTCCTTACTGGCGCGCAATTAGATGACCAAACCTCTCCTTAGACAGAACTTTATAGACATTGCCAATAATATTATCTAATAATATTATTCAGATAATATGAATTATTGTTCCGATAATAGAAAATACTGTGTAGTGACAACTATTAAAACAACAGTAATATAAAATATCAACGCAGCAATTATTGAATCAATAAAATACAATATTGAACAGTAATTACTGTAACAATTATTGAGTAGTGCCTTCTTACGTAAGAATCAATAATTGGTGTAATATCGTGTGCTACTGTGCAACAACGCGTATTACTGTGTTTTAACCACCGGGTATTCCAACAGTATTTATAAACAACTTATTTTTGTCGTTTTCTTCATCCAATCGCTTTTCGTTATGGGGCCCACACAAGATTGCGCCGTCGTACGAATATTCTCCGACAGTAAGAATATTCCACGACCAAGCGAATATTCCCCGACAACAATGAATATTTTATAACCACTTGCTTATTTTTGAAAAAAAATCATATATCACCCTTAACTTTAACTTTTTATCAATTTAACCATTTACTAAATAGAAAAATTGAATACTTTTATTTCATAAAATTCGGGGTCTTACAATCTCCCATCCTTATGAAATTTCGTCCCCGAAATTTACGTACCTGGTATTTCAAAGAGTTGAGAATACCTTGCTTTCATCTCAGATTTCATCTTCCCTGTCATCATGATTTTTTCATTGCTCATCTCCTGTATTTCAGATATCATTCTAGAATACAGCTTCAAAACAAAGGTTAATTGAACAAATTAACATATCACATAATATCCGGATATTATGACTGACCAATAAATAAGCTTAGGTAGGACACACTAGCGAAGGATTTACTCGTCTCTCTCCTCCTAGTCCTATTCCCCGATCTCCGCCAGAGATCATATCCCTAAGCTCTGATACCAAATGTAACTCTGGACACCAACTTGTGTCAGCACCTTACATTGATACCTATCAGTTTGCCACCGCAGAACGGCGTCCCCTACGGAGAGTCTGGCTTCGGTGCATTCCCCATCAACAGGAAGTCGCCAGCGAGAGGCTCGGGGCTCTTTACTTATAGCTCTGATACCAACTGTGACGCCCCCAAAATAGGTCCATTCCATCCAACCCATTTTGAGTCGCCAAAAACATGGTACAGATAACAACTACAACTTTATTACAACAATTGTCATGCAAAATACAACAACACATATGCTGTGAGTTTGGATACAAATATATACCAACTGTGACTCATGTCCCAACCTTGGATAGCACTTCACAATGACACCTTACATAAAGGTATAGTCAAAAACTGTTTTAGAAACTAGAATCTTTGGGAAGTGCTCAAGGAAACCTTTGTACATGGGAGGCCATGCTTCTGGGTTGTGATAGATATCATATGGCCACAGAATTATCCTTGGTTGACCCAATATACCCCAAAGAAAAACGAGAAGATTACTATCATATTCTTCCCAATGGTGAGTCTTCTCTTGACTTATCATTATCTCCACTGTCTCTAATTGAGAATTATACTTCAAACAAACACCAAGATTATATAGGTAGTGCTCGTAAATATACTCAGCAAGTGGATGAGCACAACCCTGTCTTATGATGACACGAGATTGTATGTCATTAGACATCTGGTATGATAGTGGCAAAATACCCTTCCAACGTTGGGTTCGCTTCACCCTAGATGATTCACCAAATATAACTACTAAATGAACTTTTCTATACTGTTTCGGGAGAACCTCCACAGCTAGAGACCACCGTTCTATTTTTCTGTTACCCTCGCTCGACCCAGCTACACTCTTATTACCTGAAAGGAATTGTGAAACAGAAGGGTGAGCACAACTAGCTCAGTAAAGAATATCATGACTAAAGATAATTAAATTATCAATAGCCTTCAACAGAATTAAATCAGAGATTTAGAACATATGGTAGATGATAAAATTTTTCAACCATAGTTGCAGCGGAACGAGCAATCCATTAGAAGAGTCAAATAGACTATAAAGTCTATTATCTTCTCCACGTTAAAAGTCCACCAACAATGTTTTATCCCTGTAACATCAATCAACAGTTCCTTTCCACAATCATATGAATAATTCATAATCATAATTGTGATTCTAAATTTCGCATCCAAGACGAAGATAATTTTCATCACCTGTCTTTACCTGAAACATCAAGGATCATGGTTATACCAAATCACAGTTCCTGTTCATAATCATACTAATAAATTCATCTTTGCACCACGGGCCAAAGATATTCATCAACAGTTCATCTTTACACTACATGCCAAAGATATTCAACAACAAGTCATCTTTGCACTACGGGCCAAAGATATTCATCAACAACTCATAGTGTAAATATCTTGAATTAAATAGTCGTCTTTGTACTACGGGCCAAAGATATTCATCAACAACTCATCTTTGCACTATAGGCCAAAGATATTCCTCAATAATTCATATTTGCACTACAGGCCAAATATATTATTATCTCAAAGAAATATATAATCATTTCAGAATTTATATAACCAATAATTATAACCATGTTGATCATTTCACCTTTGCACTTAAGCTAAAGATATTCAATTATAAATTCAATGGTCATGATCATACCAGTCACAATTCAACTTTTCACTACTGAACAAAGAGAACCCTAGTCATGATCATACCAATAATCTACCCATCTTTACACTCCAGTGAAAGAAAAATATCATCATTAGGGTTATAAAAATGTTATATATAATAATAAAAAAATAATATGATCAACATATAGTTTTAATCTCAAGAGCAATATTCATAAATCAACTATAATTTGGTTAGAAAAAGAAACCAATTTTGTCATAAATAGTAACTCGTGAATAGTAACCCGTGAATAGTAACTCGTGAATAGTAACTCATGAATAGTAACTCGTGAATAGTAACCCCGACATGAAAAGTTCCAAATTTGATAAAAAGTTCAGATAAATACTTCGGCATAATGATATTGAAGAAAATAATATCATTTTCGAATAAAATAACATCCCTTACCATCCCTTACAATCCCATACCTCAAAAGAGCAGTACTTCTGACTGGAATAACGCTGAACGAACTTGCACCGTATAGCAACACTCAAGATATCAAAATACTCACAAGAATACACTCGATAATATAGAGAGAGAAATAGAGAGAAAACTTCAGTTTCTGGTGTGATTTTCAATTCTAACCTAAGCACCCTAGTTATAGGAAAATGCTTAGAACACCAAAGTAGAAAATTGAATATAATAATAATATATTTAACAAATTTTCCTTAGCCCACCTTGACCATCTGAATTCAACCATAACACATGTTAATGATGTCCACAAAATACAAAAAAAACGTTTTTCTAAACAAAAGTAATTAAAACTTCCAAAAATCAATTATTTCGGAATTTCGGAACTTCAATAATTCATAATAAATAGCCATTTTATCAGAAAATTCGAATCTCGCGAGTTTTTATAGGAAATTCAATTCTCTACAAATTTACAGAAGAAAGTTTTTCTAATTTCTAAATAAAAATTGACCGAAATCCACAAACGGACGATTTTACAGTCTATAATAAATTTTCGGTCAAGAATTGTGTCCACCAACACACAAAACATGTGTTAAACATTTAATCCAACAAAAATACTCTTCCTCCTCATATACTCATATATCCCACATTCATTGTAAAAATATCACCGTTAATATATTATTAAAATAATATATTTAAATGAATTATTTTATCAGAAAAAGATAAAATATTAATTTTCAACAATTGTCACATTTAAAAATTTTCTCCATCTATATCCACATAAAATCAATATTTTCCTCATCATATATATCAATAATTAATTATTCACAAATAATATTACAGAATCACAGTACCGGCAACCAGGCAATTCCCAGGAAAGAGGGGGCTTTCCAATAAGGATCTCTCCTTACTGGCGCGCAATTAGATGACCAAACCTCTCCTTAGACAGAACTTTATAGACATTGCCAATAATATTATCTAATAATATTATTCAGATAATATGAATTATTGTTCCGATAATAGAAAATACTGTGTAGTGACAACTATTAAAACAACAGTAATATAAAATATCAACGCAGCAATTATTGAATCAATAAAATACAATATTGAACAGTAATTACTGTAACAATTATTGAGTAGTGCCTTCTTACGTAAGAATCAATAATTGGTATAATATCGTGTGCTACTGTGCAACAACGCGTATTACTGTGTTTTAACCACCGGGTATTCCAACAGTATTTATAAACAACTTATTTTTGTCGTTTTCTTCATCCAATCGCTTTTCGTTATGGGGCCCACACAAGATTGCGCCGTCGTACGAATATTCTCCGACAGTAAGAATATTCCACGACCAAGCGAATATTCCCCGACAACAATGAATATTTTATAACCACTTGCTTATTTTTGAAAAAAAATCATATATCACCCTTAACTTTAACTTTTTATCAATTTAACCATTTACTAAATAGAAAAATTGAATACTTTTATTTCATAAAATTCGGGGTCTTACAATCTCCCATCCTTATGAAATTTCGTCCCCGAAATTTACGTACCTGGTATTTCAAAGAGTTGAGAATACCTTGCTTTCATCTCAGATTTCATCTTCCCTGTCATCATGATTTTTTCATTGCTCATCTCCTGTATTTCAGATATCATTCTAGAATACAGCTTCAAAACAAAGGTTAATTGAACAAATTAACATATCACATAATATCCGGATATTATGACTGACCAATAAATAAGCTTAGGTAGGACACACTAGCGAAGGATTTACTCGTCTCTCTCCTCCTAGTCCTATTCCCCGATCTCCGCCAGAGATCATATCCCTAAGCTCTGATACCAAATGTAACTCTGGACACCAACTTGTGTCAGCACCTTACATTGATACCTATCAGTTTGCCACCGCAGAACGGCGTCCCCTACGGAGAGTCTGGCTTCGGTGCATTCCCCATCAACAGGAAGTCGCCAGCGAGAGGCTCGGGGCTCTTTACTTATAGCTCTGATACCAACTGTGACGCCCCCAAAATAGGTCCATTCCATCCAACCCATTTTGAGTCGCCAAAAACATGGTACAGATAACAACTACAACTTTATTACAACAATTGTCATGCAAAATACAACAACACATATGCTGTGAGTTTGGATACAAATATATACCAACTGTGACTCATGTCCCAACCTTGGATAGCACTTCACAATGACACCTTACATAAAGGTATAGTCAAAAACTGTTTTAGAAACTAGAATCTTTGGGAAGTGCTCAAGGAAACCTTTGTACATGGGAGGCCATGCTTCTGGGTTGTGATAGATATCATATGGCCACAGAATTATCCTTGGTTGACCCAATATACCCCAAAGAAAAACGAGAAGATTACTATCATATTCTTCCCAATGGTGAGTCTTCTCTTGACTTATCATTATCTCCACTGTCTCTAATTGAGAATTATACTTCAAACAAACACCAAGATTATATAGGTAGTGCTCGTAAATATACTCAGCAAGTGGATGAGCACAACCCTGTCTTATGATGACACGAGGTTGTATGTCATTAGACATCTGGTATGATAGTGGCAAAATACCCTTCCAACGTTGGGTTCGCTTCACCCTAGATGATTCACCAAATATAACTACTAAATGAACTTTTCTATACTGTTTCGGGAGAACCTCCACAGCTAGAGACCACCGTTCTATTTTTCTGTTACCCTCGCTCGACCCAGCTACACTCTTATTACCTGAAAGGAATTGTGAAACAGAAGGGTGAGCACAACTAGCTCAGTAAAGAATATCATGACTAAAGATAATTAAATTATCAATAGCCTTCAACAGAATTAAATCAGAGATTTAGAACATATGGTAGATGATAAAATTTTTCAACCATAGTTGCAGCGGAACGAGCAATCCATTAGAAGAGTCAAATAGACTATAAAGTCTATTATCTTCTCCACGTTAAAAGTCCACCAACAATATTTTATCCCTGTAACATCAATCAACAGTTCCTTTCCACAATCATATGAATAATTCATAATCATAATTGTGATTCTAAATTTCGCATCCAAGACGAAGATAATTTTCATCACCTGTCTTTACCTGAAACATCAAAGATCATGGTTATACCAAATCACAGTTCCTGTTCATAATCATACTAATAAATTCATCTTTGCACCACGGGCCAAAGATATTCATCAACAGTTCATCTTTACACTACATGCCAAAGATATTCAACAACAAGTTATCTTTGCACTACGGGCCAAAGATATTCATCAACAACTCATAGTGTAAATATCTTGAATTAAATAGTCATCTTTGTACTACGGGCCAAAGATATTCATCAACAACTCATCTTTGCACTATAGGCCAAAGATATTCCTCAATAATTCATATTTGCACTACAGGCCAAATATATTATTATCTCAAAGAAATATATAATCATTTCAGAATTTATATAACCAATAATTATAACCATGTTGATCATTTCACCTTTGCACTTAAGCTAAAGATATTCAATTATAAATTCAATGGTCATGATCATACCAGTCACAATTCAACTTTTCACTACTGAACAAAGAGAACCCTAGTCATGATCATACCAATAATCTACCCATCTTTACACTCCAGTGAAAGAAAAATATCATCATTAGGGTTATAAAAATGTTATATATAATAATAAAAAAATAATATGATCAACATATAGTTTTAATCTCAAGAGCAATATTCATAAATCAACTATAATTTGGTTAGAAAAAGAAACCAATTTTGTCATAAATAGTAACTCGTGAATAGTAACCCGTGAATAGTAACTCGTGAATAGTAACTCATGAATAGTAACTCGTGAATAGTAACCCCGACATGAAAAGTTCTAAATTTGATAAAAAGTTCAGATAAATACTTCGGCATAATGATATTGAAGAAAATAATATCATTTTCGAATAAAATAACATCCCTTACCATCCCTTACAATCCCATACCTCAAAAGAGCAGTACTTCTGACTGGAATAACGCTGAACGAACTTGCACCGTATAGCAACACTCAAGATATCAAAATACTCACAAGAATACACTCGATAATATAGAGAGAGAAATAGAGAGAAAACTTCAGTTTCTGGTGTGATTTTCAATTCTAACCTAAGCACCCTAGTTATAGGAAAATGCTTAGAACACCAAAGTAGAAAATTGAATATAATAATAATATATTTAACAAATTTTCCTTAGCCCACCTTGACCATCTGAATTCAACCATAACACATGTTAATGATGTCCACAAAATACAAAAAAAACGTTTTTCTAAACAAAAATAATTAAAACTTCCAAAAATCAATTATTTCGGAATTTCGAAACTTCAATAATTCATAATAAATATCCATTTTATCAGAAAATTCGAATCTCGCGAGTTTTTATAGGAAATTCAATTCTCTACAAATTTACAGAAGAAAGTTTTTCTAATTTCCAAATAAAAATTTACCGAAATCCACAAACGGACGATTTTACAGTCTATAATAAATTTTCGGTCAAGAATTGTGTCCACCAACACACAAAATATGTGTTAAACATTTAATCCAACAAAAATACTCTTCCTCCTCATATACTCATATATCCCACATTCATTGTAAAAATATCACCGTTAATATATTATTAAAATAATATATTTAAATGAATTATTTTATCAGAAAAAGATAAAATATTAATTTTCAACAATTGTCACATTTAAAAATTTTCTCCATCTATATCCACATAAAATCAATATTTTCTTCATCATATATATCAATAATTAATTATTCACAAATAATATTACAGAATCACAGTACCGGCAACCAGGCAATTCCCAGGAAAGAGGGGGCTTTCCAATAAAGATCTCTCCTTACTGGCGCGCAATTAGATGACCAAACCTCTACTTAGACAGAACTTTCTAGACATTGCCAATAATATTATCTAATAATATTATTCAGATAATATGAATTATTGTTCCGATAATAGAAAATACTGTGTAGTGACAACTATTAAAACAACAGTAATATAAAATATCAACGCAGCAATTATTGAATCAATAAAATATAATATTGAACAGTAATTACTGTAACAATTATTGAGTAGTGCCTTCTTACGTAAGAATCAATAATTGGTGTAATATCATGTGCTACTGTGCAACAACGCGTATTACTGTGTTTTAACCACCGGGTATTCCAACAGTATTTATAAACAACTTGTTTTTGTTGTTTTCTTCATCCAATCGCTTTCCGTTATGGGGCCCACACAAGATTGCGCCGTCGTACGAATATTCTCCGATAGTAAGAATATTCCACGACCAAGCGAATATTCCCCGACAACAATGAATATTTTATAACCACTTGCTTATTTTTGAAAAAAATTCATATATTACCCTTAACTTTAACTTTTTATCAATTTAACCATTTACTAAATAGAAAAATTGAATACTTTTAATTCATAAAATTCGGGGTCTTACAGTTATAACCTATAGCTCTGATACCACTCTGTAACGCCCCGAAATCTGGTCTACTTTTAGACCCGGACTCCGTGCGTCACGATCCCACTTCTTACCAAACATACCTCATTATATAGTTAAATATAATAACATACATTCTCAAAATCCAAGTTCTCGAAACCTTATAATCTATTTCATTACAAATAATGGTAATTACATTATTCTTTACATCTTGCACAAGTGACTTTCATCCGCCACCAAGGATACATAACTGTTCATTAAACTAGTCTATAGCTTAATTCTAGCATTCTATATTACAAGTCTTCATTTAATCTTCACGCACATTCACATACTGAATGAAACTTCGTATAGATACCGATCAGCTTGATCTTTACGAAATCCTTAAGTTCTTTCTAAAGTCGTTCGCTAAAAATATTTTTTATTTAAAGCAAGTGTGAGCATTCAATTGCCTAGCAAGCCATAACAGTTGAACAAACAACTTCAAGAGTTTAAACATTCCTTTAGAACTTCGATAACCGAACAAAGATTATGAAGCAGCTTGAATAATAGAAATAGTCTCGATTTCTATCATCTTAAAACATCAGTCACTTTCATTTTTAAATACTTTTATTTCTCTACCTTTTTCATACACATCCTGTCTGGCTAGAATCATTAGCACAGACTTAACAATAACGGTTCATGTATAAACATAATATACTTGTATTGAACAGTTCAATCACAGAATAGTTCATCTCAAAGAAACACCGAAGTGTTCACATTGAGGCACAAGGCCTCATACATTCTACCACCTTGTACAAATATCGCACATAGACAGAACTTCTGAAGTTCAACATCTGAGAAGTTTAAGAAACTAGCATTCATTTAGAGTACGAATGAAGTTAGAAAAACTTGCCTTACGCACATCTACAGCTTACGCTGAACTGCTCATTCTAATTCCTATGTACCACATAAGAATATAACACGTACACCAATTAGTCATATACCTGACTTATGCATTGGTTTACTTAACTTTACTTCTTAAGGTTCGCGTTCTTGTAATTTAAGCTTACGCGACTAACTTTCTTTACCGACTTACAACTTCATGACATACGGAGATGTCTTATTCATACATTTATCATCTTGGATGATTTACATTCTTATCTTCCTCTTATAACTTCTATAGGATTCAGCATACATCGCTTCTCTGCTAGTAGTCCATATGGTACTCTGAGTGGTTTCCCACAAACAACCAACAAACAAGTTCCCGTCTCATCTACACTGCCCATAACAATGAGTTAGATCGGTTGCCAGTTTCGCATATACCTTCGCTCTCTGAAGGAATTGTTTAGCCCAGCACCCATATGTCAACCATCAAAGTTACGATTGTACCATAACCTAATTTCTCATAACTTATCCGAACCATTAAACTATAATGTTCGTTAAGTCAACTTCTTATTCCTTACGGCTTTCTGGCAACTAAATGCCATACCTCAGGATTCATTCTTTATCGTCTAAGTCATACAGTCTTTCGTATACTCAGAACAATTATTCCATGTCAATACTATGTGGACATAGCGTTAAACATTTTATATTATCTTATTCATATCTTACCACGTCTGGTTTATTCGACTCGGAACGTTATCCAAGTTAAAACTACTAACTCGGCTTCTTAACGTTATACGTTATTGTCTTCAACTTAGTTTCTTCACCGTTCACGGTTAACAACTTCTTCATTACCTTACGGTCAAACCATACACGAATTGTAAGTTCGGCCCATTTATTAATCTCGTACACTCAACCCTTACGTTGGTTAAAGTGTTTAATGCTTACCTTTCATTCTAACATTCTCTATCTGACTCACCCTCGGACTTCCATTAATCTCATTACCATTCGTTACGGCTTTCCTTGATAAATCATATCTTCCTTACTACCTTCATCAACGTCTAAGTCATAAAACCATTGTATACTTAGAACGTTTGTCTGACACGAATACGATTCACGAGGATCGTTTACGTATTCGACGTTTACGTTGCTCGTCTCTTAATCTCTCATTCAACCTATGCTCAAGGTTTTAATCGCTTTCATTCGTTATCCAACCCATGAATCCCATGTTCATTCTTCATTCTTAATGTCGAAGTCATATCGTTCTTTGTATGCTAAGACCGATCGTTCATCGCAACAACGTTGCGTTCACAGCGTCTATACGCTTTACACTTATCTCTCATCACCATGACATAACATCGAAATGTTATTCATTACCTTCGTCACTCAATGTCTAAGGAATCACAATCATAGCAATCCTCCACGTTCGTTCATCACGACTATGGTCCCCGGATATCGGTTACGTAATCTAACGCTTACATTCTCTATCTTTTAATCTCTTTTAATCTTTTTTTTCAACCTTTACTAAAGGTTTAACTCACTTGCTTAAGTGTAACGTTACGTGAACTATATGTTCATATTTCTTTCTTGCATATCCCGCAGTAATTGAGCATATAAAGTCTCATTTCTGGGCCTTGCCCTGCACCGGTGCTGCGGCGCCGTGCCCCTTCCTCTCTCTCGTGCTGCGGCGCTGAACCCTTTGTTATCACTCACGATGTGGCGCCAACTAACAGTACCTGAGGCTCTGAGCTCGCGCTGTGGTGCCACTTCTTAAAGCTCAACCAGCGCCGCGGTGCCAAGCCTAAACCCTAGAAATTTTTCTAAGTGTTAAATCTGATTCGAGACGCTTACTTCCCGATCTCATAACTTCTTCGATTATAACTCAGAACGAGGTCGTTCCAAAGCCATTCTCTTCCTTATCATACGTACTTCAATACCCCTCGGACAGAACTTCATTTTGAATCCGTTAACTAGCCATTCGATTGGCTTAATATACACCCTTTGATCATTTTTATGCTTTTAACGTTCTTGGCTCATTCATCTGTAATTCGGTAATTCGAACTCGGAACTCGATCGTTCTTGAGTTCATGACTCACGTTTTCTACATTCTCTTACTTCCTTATGAAACCCTACATGTTCGGGTTCATTTACTAACTTTCTAATTCTCGTTCATCTTTTACGAAAATTTCGCCATAATTTCGTTATAGCTACGTTTTAATCCGTTCTTCATGAACGTTTCTACTGTTCCTAACCAAGCAATAAGCATCTAACTTATACGCGATGGTTTTAAGCTTGTCCATCAACAACAATTATCTTACGATGGTTTTAAACTTGTCCATCAACAACAATTATCCTACGATGGTTTTAAATTTGTCCATCAACAACGTTCTTCGTGTTCTTCGTTCGTTCTTCGTTTTAATCGATATTTTGGATTACGATTCTACTTTTTCTTGGAATTTGATGTTATAGAACACCATTCCTTACTTAATTCATCTACTCATTCATAATAATCGTTTGGATCGATAAAAATCCTTATGAATCTTATACTTCCTTAAGAAATTTATAAACTAAATTTCTAATTCTTATTTCTTCATTTTCTCATGATTTCAACCATATGAAATCATTTCTAACTTCTTTTACTCCTTATTCTCATTAAGTTATGTTTTTAAACATAGAAACTTAAAGAAAATATATTAGAAGAAACTAGGGTTCGGATTACCGTTCTTCTTTATTTTTCTTCTGCTAGACAAAGCCGGCGATTTGCAAGCTTTTCTATTTCATGATCACTTTTGATCTGAGCATTCATGCTCAATCTCTTCCTTCTTCTTCTTCTCCAAGCTCTCAAGCTCTCTCTCTAAGGTGTAGGATTTTTAAAATCCAAAAATAATGAAATGAGCTTACTATTTATAGAATTTCAGGGCTAGGTGTGACAACCCCAAAATAGGTCCATTCAATCCAACCTATTCTGAGTCGCCAAATACATGGTACAGAAAATAACTACAACTTTATTACAATAATTGTCATGCATAATACAACAACACATATGATGTGAGTTTGGATACAAATATATATCAAATGTGACTCATGTCCCAACCGTGGACAGCACCTCACAATGACACCTTACATAAAGGTATAGTCAAAAACTGTTTTAGAAATTAGAATCTTTGGGAAGTGCTCAAAGAAACCTTTGTACATGGGAGGCCATGCTTCTAGGTTGTGATAGATATTATATGGCCACAAAATTATCCTTGGTTGACCCAATATACCCCAAAGAAAAATAAGAAGATTACTATCATATTCTTCCCAATGGTGAGTCTTCTCTTAACTTATCATTATCTCCATTGTCTCTAATTGAGAATTATACTTCAAACAAACACCAAGATAATATAGGTAGTGCTCGTAAATATACTCAGCAAGTGGATGAGCACAATCCTGTCTTATGATGACACGAGGTTGTATGTCATTAGACATCTTGTATGATAGTGGCAAAACACCCTTCCAACGTTGGGTTCGCTTCACCCTGGATGATTCACCAAATATAACTACTAAATGATGACCACCGTTCTATTCCCCTGTTACCCCCGCTCGACTCAGCTACACTCTTATTACCTGAAAGGAATTGTGAAACAGAAGGGTGAGCACAACTAGCCCAGTAAAGAATATCATGACTAAAGATAAATAAGTTATCAATAGCCTTCAATAGAATTAAATCAGAGATTTAGAACATATGGTAGATGATAAAAATTTTAACCATAGTTGCAGCGGAACGAGCAATCCATTAGAAGAGTCAAATAGACTACAAAGTCTATTATCTTCTCCATGTTAAAAATCCATCAACAATATTTTATCCATGTAACATCAATCAACAGTTCTGGTCCACAATCATATAAATAACTCATAATCATAATTGTGATTCTAAATTCCTCTTCGCATCCAGGACGAAGATAATTTTCATCACATGTCTTTACCTGAAACATCAAAGATCATGGCTATACCAAATCACAGTTCTTGTTCATAATCATACTAATAAATTCATCTTTGCACTACGTGCCAACGATATTAATCAACAGTTCATCCTTGCACTACTGGCCAAAGATATTCAATAACAGGTCATCTTTGCACTACGGGCCAAAGATATTCATCAACAATTCATCTTTGCACTACAGGCCAAAGATATTCCTCAACAGTTCATATTTGCACTGCAGGCCAAATATATTCATATCTCAAAGAAATGTATAATCATTTCAGAATTTATATAAACAATAATTATATCCATGTTAATCAATTCATCTTTACACTTAAGCTAAAGATATTCAATTATAAATTCAATGGTCATGATCATACCAGTTAACAATTCATCTTTGCACTACAGGCCAAAGATATTCCTCAGTCACGATCATACCAATAATTTACCTATCTTTACACTCAAGTGAAAGAGAAATTCAACATCAGGGTTATAAAAATGTTATATATGATAATAAAAATAATATGATCAACAACTGCATTTATTTTCAAGAGCAACAATCATAAATCAACGATAATTTGGTCAGAAAAAAAAACTAATTTTTGTCGTGAATAGTAACTCGTGAATAGTAACTCATGAATAGTAACTCGTAAATAGTAACTCGTGAATAGTAATTCATGAATAGTAACTCGACATGAAAAGATAAAAATTTCACAATAAAATTCATACCAATATTTCGGTATAATGATATTGAAAGAATAATATTTCTTAAGCTTATAAACAATTTATTTTAATTGTTTACACTTTACTAAATAATGCATTTAATCATCCTACAATGACAAACTCATAAGATTTTATTACCAATAATCAAAACCCTCATCAAAAATCTGCATATACCTCATATAGGATTCTCAAGCCATAAAATCCTATTTTCTAATTTTCTTACTTCACATAACATATTTAATTCATTTACTCTTAACTAGTCCATTTTTATGAAAAATACCAAATCAGTTCCAAAAATATTTCTTCTCTGGAATTTAGCAGAATATAGTCCCATATTGAACATATATTTTTCTCAGAATTTTTAAAACTCAATTACTATTTTTCATATGGCCAAAACAGTCGAATATTTAGACATTTATCATAAATTGTAATTTTATCCAAAAATTCTGAAATTCACAGAGTACACTGATATTATATACTTCCAATAAAAATTTCATCAATTTTGGAGTTAACCACAAGGAGTTATAAGCGGTTACTTTTAAAAATAGTTTTTTCCCGTAAAATTCATAACTCTTAATCTATACATCCAAAAATTATCATTTTTGGATACAATCAATAAAACTCATCAAAATATCATTTCAAATTTTTTTCAGAATTTTCTGAAGGTCAGAAGAATTACGAACTGAAAAACATAATAACCCTTAAAATTCTTTACCTCAAAAGAGCAGTACTTCTGAGTTGAATATCGGATATAACGCTGAGCAACACTCAAGATATCTAAATACTCACAAAAATATGCTTGATAATATAGAGAGAAAGAAAACTTGTTTCTGGTGTGTTTTTCAATTCTAACATAAACACCTATTTATAGGAAAATGCTAGAACGCCAAAGGAGACTAAAATAATAAAATATTATTTTTCTTTTCTACACACCAACCATCCAAGACCAGCCATCTAAGCATGCCAATTCTGAAAAAATATAGCAGCCAACATGTTATTAACACCAACCAAAGTGGGTCCCACCCTATAATTTAATAAAAATTATTTTATTTTCTGAAACTTCAATAATTCATAGAAAATAGTCCTTTTATCAGAAAATTCGAATCTCGTGATTTTTTATAGAAAATTCAATTCTCTACAACTTTACAGAAGAAATTTTTTCTAAATTCCAAACAGAAATTAACCGAAATCCATAAACGGGCGATTTTACAAGCTATAATCAAATTTCAGTCAAGAAATGGGGTCCACCGACACACAAAACATGTGTTAATCATTTAATACAATAAAAATACTCTTCCTCCTCATATACTCATATATCCCACATTCATTATAAAACTATCATCATTATTATATTATTAAATATAATAATAAATTGTTTTATCAGAAAAGATAAAATATCAATTTTCAACCATTGTCACTTAAAAAATTTTCTCCATCTATATCCACATAAAATTAATATTTTCCTCATCATATAAATCAATAATTAATTATTCACAAATAATATTACAGAATCATAGTACTGGCAACCAGACCGTTCCTAGGAAAGAGGAGGCTTTCTAATAAGGATTTCTCCTTATTGGCGCGCAATTAGATGACCAAACCTCTCCTTAGACAGAACTTTCTAGACATTGCCAATAATATTATCTAATAATATTATTCCAAATAGTATGAATTATTGATCTGATACTGGAGATGATGTGCAGTAACAATTATTGAGCGACAATAATATAAAAAAATCAACGCAACAATTATTGAATTAATAAAATAAAATATTGAACAGTAATTACTGTAACAATTATTGAGTAGTGCCTTCTTACGTAAGGATCAATAATTCAAAAATACTGTGCAATACCGTGTGCTACTGTGCAATAACGCGTATTACTGTATTTTAACCACTGAGTATTCCAACAGTGTTAACGGTAACAACTACGCCGTTAATTATAAAAACTCAATTTTATCGTTATCTTCATCCGACAGTTATTCTGTTATGGGGCCCACAAATGACTGCGCCGTCGTACGGATATTTCTAATAAAAAAAATATTCCACGACCAAACTAATATTCCCCGACAACAATGAATATTTTATAGCCACTTGCTTATTTTGAAAAAAAAATTCATATATCACCCTTAACTTTAACTTTTATCAATTTAACTATTTACTGAATAGTAATTACAAGAAAAATTGAATACTTTTATTTCATAAAATTCGGGGTCTTACACTAGGGGTATTTTAGTCATTTTGCCCCCCACCTCCTTACTATTCCCACCTCCTCCAACACTTAGCCACCAAGTAAACTTGGCCTCCACCCTTACTTGGTGGCCAAGTGGCCGCCCCACATGCCCATGGGTCATCCCATGGGTTGCCCCAATGGTTATTACCTATCCATTTACCCATCGGTTCGATCCGCGGTTTATTTTCTTTGTTTGGGCCGTAACCCTAATTCTTATTGGGCCTATCTTGGGCTTGATTATCACAAAGTGTTGGGCTTGACATAATCCAAGTCCAATTGGATTCTACAAAGTCCATGAACTCAAAGTCCATTAAGACTAATCGTATTCTACGCATTCCATTCTCGTATTCTCGTATTCTCTTCGTATATCATTCTTACGATATTCGTATTATACGTCGTACTAATCTTTGTACATTACTCGTATAATAACTAGTATTATACTCGTATCTCTCACGCATAATAACCCTAGTTATTATACGTACTTATTAAAATTCTCGGAAATCACTTTTCCTAACCCTAAGGTTTTACGTCCGCACGCGAAAACTTCGTTTTTGTCATAACTGAAATATTATTGAATATTCCATCACGTCTCAACATTTTACGTAATCAATAACTTCTCGGAATTTCAAAATAAAACTCCGAGCAGGAACTGATAAATAGTGTCTATTTCGTCTTTTTCCCCAGAAATATTTTTGTTCCCGAAAAAATTCTATTTTCGTCTTGAAAATTCTTACTCGCTTAAACTAGCTCGTAGCCAGAATACTCCCGACTTATAATCATCCTAGGTTATAGAAAGATTAATAAACATATAGCACATGATAGTATTAATAAAAATTCATTTTATTAATAACTAATTCTTTAAACTTAAATTCTGGACAATCCGGATTCTCCGGTTGTCAGAGTATTATGATACGGCCCACACAGATGTCTTCTTCGACAGTCAGCCACATAAATCACACCCCACCATTATTGGTGGCATCCCGTCTGAGATCCTAGTATGATAGTATGTCACCCCCAAATAGGGTGACCGTAGATCAGCTGTTGCAGCATACCATGACCCTTTTGTTGTTTCAGATTCCCGTAGGATTTATGGAGGGCATGCTGGAGCACTGGGAACCGGAGAGGTAGGTTTTTCGGCTTAGGACCCAGGAGTTGACTCCGACTCTGGAGGAGTATGCACGTTTGATAATGGTACCACTTGATAAACCTTGTGTGCATATGTCCATTGGTGATATGAGCCGGCAGTTTATGACTCTCACCGGGCTGAGGCGGAGAGTTGTGCAGGATGAGATCACATCCGGCCACGTGATATCCTAGCATTTTCTGGTTGACAGATTTGGCTATGGGGACAACTATGTTCGGTATTCTGGGGATTTCACCATACCAGAGGATCAGTGGCGTTTGGACAGAGTAGATGTATTGCTGCTGCGTGTATTATCATACGTGTACATGCCACGATACATGGATGAGTTGGACATCGGCGTCATCACGGCAGTGAGAGCTCTTAGAGAGGGTCGTACCATTATTCCGATGATTATGGCAGAGACATTGAGGTCAGCCACATTCTGCAGCACTTACCCTGCAGGGGTATTGATCACAGGCAGTTCGTGTAGTAACTCGGGATTTTGAATATTCTGAATTTTTACGAATAATTTTTTTTTTAATATTAATATTAATTATCAATATTGTGCGGTGTATCTGTGATACGATTTGTGAGACTTAGTCAATTTGTGTATTGACTGAGAAATAAGAGTAGAGTTGTGCTTAACAGATTTAGCAACCCTAACCCTAGTTACGGATAGGGATTCGATAGAAAATTTAATTAAAATAATTATATTGATATGTATGTGATTGTACTGTATAGAAATGTTGATCAATAATTGATCGGATAAGGTTTAAAATTAATAAACCCTAATAAGATATTAGAAACCCTAACCTCAAGATTAGAAACCCCAACGCACAGTTAGAAACTCTAATCGTATGTCGAAAACCCTAATTCTAAATTCGGGATTCCTAAACTTTAATTAGGAAACCATAATCCTAATTGGCAAGCCTAATGTAATTACTAAACGTTAATATAATGAGGAAAACCTAATTTAATTAGGAAACCGTAATTATAGTTTTAAAATCTTGATTTTTCTAATTTAAAATCCTAGAAAGTTAGTGTTATAAAACCTAAGGTTTAGAACCTTAGGGTTAAACCCTAAGGGTTAAACCCTAAGGATTTGTGCAAATGTCAAGTATGCTATTAAATTTAGAATGCAATTGACAAAAATACCCTTTTTACATTTTTAATGAGTTAACTTGTAAATATTGCACAACCTTTAGTTGGTGACCAACTAAAGGCAGCCAATTAACTTTTATCTCAGCCAACAACTGTTGGTCGGAAAATCGATCACTAAATACGCGCAAGTATAAGAGGTCTAACTAGTAATACAGTGATAAGAAGTGTGTCGTACCCACGAGGAACTATGACTAATATTTACCAAATAGCGACTATGTATCGCTAAAGTCTTATTTGAACAGCAGTAAATGAAAGTGTGATTAATCTAATTATACTAATTAACAAAGCGAGTAAATGGATAACGAATGGAATTCAAAGGAATACAAGCTAAGGTCACAACTTCACCCCACACAGGCATTTTGTCGAACACCTGGAGTGCTATGTTTCATCAAACTAGTTACCCTTCTCTCTTTGGTCTTAATGGTCACGACAATTTGTCGACCGAGAACACATAGGTGCCTATGCACCTCTGTCGAGGTATGCACAAACATATCCTCTCTAGATCCACCCTAGGGAATAGAATAGAAAAGAACGACCAAGCTAGATACAATCCTATATATGTCTATGCGAATCAATCATAACAAGGATTTAAGCATAAGTTCTCTATCAGGTCGCACGTGGCGCACAGAGATATGTCTATTCTATGCACAACTTATGCAGTCGAAACCCACAATCACATGCTAATATATTTAGGTGTAAATCTACAATTCTTCTGTCGATATCATGCAGATTACCAAAATCATCACTAATGTCTTAGCGAGAATCATAAAACACAAATATATTAAACCAAATCATATGGTGCCAACCAAAGAGATAAAGACAGTCAATTCAAATAACA
Source organism: Panax notoginseng (assembly GCA_016801055.1). Classification (NCBI taxonomy): domain Eukaryota; kingdom Viridiplantae; phylum Streptophyta; class Magnoliopsida; order Apiales; family Araliaceae; genus Panax; species Panax notoginseng. The sequence goes on from CM029014.1 coordinate 240,188,040, forward strand.
ATGGGATCCATTATAACCTTAGAGCCAATATTCAGTTAATAATTAATAAACGAAATACAAGTAGCAAATAAGACAACATTTATAGAATACAAAATTAGAGGAAATAAATGGATAGAAGAAACTTTGTCAAAACCCATTCAATCCCCACGCATTTCGCTCAAATCAAGCTTTCCAATCCGAGTCGTTCGTTGCTCTTGAACTCCAAAAAAAAGCCAAACTTCTCCCTAATCTATATTTACATACATCAACTAAGAGAAAGAAAGAGAAATTACAAAAGAAAACTAACCTAAGCTAATCTATGTGAAAATATGATATAGGATGTCTGATATCCAAGATATGAGAGATGCAGAGCTGCTTCTGTTATATACGCCTCCTCTGCCTTCAAGCTAGGTCAAAAGCAAATGGCCTCTGCCTGGGCACCGGAGGTGGCGCCGCAGCGCGGGTCACTAAGCTGCAGTTGGCGCTGCAACGCCACTTTAATATGAAGGACACGGAGCTCACGCTACAGTGAAAGCCATATAAGCCTCAGTGGCGCCGGGGCGCGAGGGTGACGTCAGCAAGAACATGAAGGTGGAGCTGCGGCGCGAGAATAAGCCTTGGCTTTGGCGTCGCGACGCGGGCATATGTAATTTGGCCATTTTTTCACTAAAAGCATGGAAAACACCTGTAACGCTCTGCAATTCATCGATTAAGCAAAATAACACTATAATCATATAAAACTATATAAATCTACAAGAACATGCAACTATTTAAGTCATAAAATATCTGATTTGCGGGTATAAATCCCACTCATCAAATACTCCCAAACTTAAGTCTTTGCTTGTCCTCGAGCAAATTAACTAACACAACATTAATAATGAAACACAGGCGAAAGAAAAATAAAATAGTAAAGTAGTAACATGGCTTCAAAACTCGATCATAGCCACTCCCTGAGCATATGGCAAACACAGATATGAATAAGGGTTCATTCAATCGTAAGCATAAGACTGTATTCGATCCATTGTATGTGTGTGTGTGTGTGTGTGTGTGGAGACCAACCGTCCTAACTAGTCATGGCTCAAATAAGCTCGCACAGTCGATTGCTAATACTAATATGCATACTCCGTAACTTAAACATTCAACAAGCACTAAGAATAAGACGCAAATGCAGGAAAAGATCAAAAGACTCTAGCATGACGATAGTAAAATCTGACTTGAACAATCCTTAATTACCTTAGGCTATTCAAAACTACCCATGAATGAGCTTTTGATCAGTGACTCCCAAGCCATACCACTTTAGGGCACTAGGTGTAGAACACCCATATGAATCTAATAACTCGAGCAGTAAAGGCCATGTAATCAACATAAGCCAACTGAGACTTTACAACAACAACGAAGATTATTTAGCGAGTGCATTTTATGCTCCATCTCGATATCGGTCCTGTGTTTATGGGCGAGTGCATTTTACGCTCCATCTCGACCCACCGCGAAACTTTCGATATAAAAACTCTTCTTTTCTATTTTTATTCTCATTTCATTCAATTTTTTTAAGTCAACATGCTAGAATCCAAGATCCAAAACTGTATAAACATCTAAGTCTTTTATCACCTTGGAAAAATGAAAGTTTATAAGAGTGAACAAACTCTCAAAGCAATAAACACGCGAACTAAATTTGAAAAATAACTAGTTAAAAACAGTTGGTCGGTGCTTACTAAGAAGGACGGATCAATAACAGTCTAAACTCATCGATTGAAAAACCCTTAGCTCATATATGCTTGACATAACTCTAAGAGATAGGCATAAATACTTGACGCTTGTCATCAACCACAATAAAAAATTAATGAAAACTATAACCCTTGCTAAATAGCAGCTCAAAATAGGGTAAAAAAGCCATTCAAATGGCATAAGCATCTAATCTGTAAAAGGCCCAAAAAGATGGCTATAAACCACAATCATGCTGATAATAATCAAAGCATTAATAAAATAAAAACCAAAACAGTATATGGCATTCATAATGGTAAAAATCCAAACATAAACCTGCAGTTCAAAACAATTGCACCACAATACTGATAAAAAGTCATAACAAAATACTAAATATGCAATCTTAATCATGGCAGTACAGAAATAGATAGATAATAGCTAAAAGCACCCCCAAACTTGAGGTGAGCAATGCCCTCATTGCTAAGCTTAAAGAAATCATATACAAGAGGGCTTCCCTGAAGTGGCTCACTCAGCAGCGGTCTCGTCCTCATCAGCCTTGGCGGGCGGTGATGGGGGAGGGTAGGGTGGGAAGACAAGCAGCTCTGGAAACTGGTATAGTGTGAACTCAACATTCTCTCCATAATAATCGGTGTAGATGCTCTGCATAATGTTCACCAACTCAGCCTAATACTGCATAGCTATCTCCTGTCTCTGACCTACAACTGTGATGTGCCTCCGCTGTCTCTGCGCTCGGCATCCTGTTTCTGGTGCAGCAAAGTAAGGGACGCCATGATGTCTGTAAGTAGCCCTGTGCAGCTGGGCCGGCGTCTGAGGTTTGTGCTTGCTATGGCTCTGTAGTAGGGGGCAGTGCTTTAGGTGGCCCGTAGCCTTCGCCTCTGACATACGACTCTGCCCCGTCCCACACAATGAAGTGGGAGATCTTCTGGTGGTCAATGACTGACATGGGTGGCAAAGTTATCTCTTCAGGCCCCCAATGGATACATGTCCTCTTGCATAGCCTGGTGATCATGGATGGGTGAGGGAGTCCTGAAGCAACTGTGCTCTTGATCACTTTTATGATGGACTCGTGTATGAGCACCCCGATGTCAACTTTCACGCCCGTGACGATAGCAAATAAAAGGATCGCTCTATCCTTCGTCACGTCGCTCAACTGACGGGTCAGAATCATATTCGCACAGATGAAGCTAAATCATGCCTTCCCATAGCGACTGAGCGCTGAAGATGGGAAGCTGGTCTTTTCTCCCGTGTAGTCATTCATTTTCCATGAAGTCCCGGGCTTGTAGAGCCTCCTGATAATATCTTCTAAGTTATAGCTGCGGAGTCCCAGCTCCGTATAATCCTTGCCCTCATAGTTGGGCATGGCAAACAGATCGTTAATAGCTAGGTTTCCAAAATCCACTATCTTCCCCCTAACTTGGACAACTGAAGGACCCTCGGCATTTGCGTTGGCGTAGAACTCCCGCACCACAGATACAATAGCTGACTTGGGTGCCCTTGAGAAGTGGATCCACTTACGTCCCGAGATCATGGTTACCAACTCGCCATCATTTTTGCTTGGCCTCAACCCCCGCTTTGGAATCAAATTTCAAGCGGCAAAAGAACTCTTGTAGTGTTTCCATGCCTCATCATTGGTAAATTTGGCTCTGTTCCATGGCGTTAGTGCAGCGGATGAGAAACCGCCGACGCTAAGGCGTTGTTGCTTTTGTGCCATTTCAGAAATTCAGTTGGCTTGATGCAGAAATAGTCCCTCAGTAGTTCCAAAATTCCCCCAAACCTTTTTCAGACAAACCCAATGCAATTGCACGACCAAAATAGCCCAAATTAGTCAACTTTTTGGTTCAGGCACTTTCTCAAATACCTTGTGTGCGTTTTTCAAACCCCTCTTGGATAACCTTTGTTTGTAATTGCTCAATCCAGATTTCCGGTAAAGGAAATCACCCCAAATGCACAACAGAAATGCACAAAAAAAATTCACACAAACTAACCCTCAATTGGTTTATGAAAATCAAAGATTTTCCTTGAATTGAAAAACCTAGTTTTGAGAAGTGTCTGGGTCGCACTCTGATAGGCAATTGATGCTCTCGATTTGTTCTGCTAGTTGAGATGAGACACAATTGATCGCTGCTAGGAAATTGTGGGAGTGAAACGGCTGCTTGGAAACGCTGGGGTCTTTTGTGTTGTAGTGTCGAGAGAGATGCTAAAACTGCACAGAGAATGGGAGAGGAATGGCCCAACTGCTGGCCGAAACTACTTTTAAAAGCCAAAAATTCACTGCCGACGCTGCCACGTGACATGTCCTTTGTTGTTTGGCGTTGCGGCGCGAGTTAGCAGGGGCATGGCTTGATCTTGGCACCGCGGCGCGAGTTGTGCTTTGTTACGCGGCGCTGCGGCGCCGAGGAGAGAGATTGGGCATTACGAACTGGCGCTGCAACGCGAATCTTGGCGTTGGGGCACGAATCCGGCGCTGCGGCGCGGCTTGTAGTGCAATTTGGTGGCGCCGCGGCGCGAGATACATTTTTTGAAATTTTTCTAACTGTTATCTGTACATGCCAAGATAAGAACAAAAACTACACTACAGAGAAAATATGCATTATTCCAAACAATATAATAACTGACTACAAAGTAAACTAGATATAACTACATGAAAATAAATAGAATTTATACTGAGATAGGGGTGCCTCCCAACCAAGCGCTTGTTTTAAAGTCGTCGGCTTGACTATATCGACGCTGTTCAATCTGGCTCATAAGCGAAAATGACCTTTTTATGCCGCCTATTCGTCAATTCCTTTGGATTCTTGGCAGACATGGATGATTGGTCATTCTCATTCTCCTCATCCATCCAGTCATCCATCGGCACAAAGAATCTTTCGCCACTGGAATTATCCACTAATTCGCCTATTTCCTTAAGTTGAAAACGTTCTTTGTGCGCTATTAGGCCCTCACGAATTTCCACAGTCGGGAGCGAGGTTTCTGATTACAGATCAGTATTGACTATACAACCACTGTTGATCCTTGTGTTTCCATCTTCAAACTCCACTGGTTGGCCCGTTTGTACTGTGACGTCTCCCTCAACAACTGTGCGAGACTCGTTGCATTTTCCTTGCTCATTCACCGTGCAATGCTCTTCTACTTTATTGTCGATAACAATTAAGACCGGGAGATTGCCTTGCGGTGGATTTGTGATGGCATTGACGAGTTGTCCCAATTGATTCTCAAGGCTGTGCAATGCAGCTTCTTGGCTTGCCATCCGAACGTCATTTCTTTCATTAAAGCTGGCGAGAAGCGCTTCAAGCCGGTTCTCTTCTTCTCGTGTTGAGGTCTCATAAAAGCTCTCATTGGGTGGAGACGTCAACTCATAATGTGGCAGAGACTGATAGTCAAACTGAAAGGCATGATTCGGATTATAATATTGCTCTTGACTGTAGTCCCATGAGTTTGGATAACCCTGGCTGTTTGGCTGGTAGGGAATTGGTTCAAAGTCAGTTTGATCCTGACAGTAGGCATTCTGAGTGGACTGACACTCAAGATTGTCAGAAAATCTCAAGGCATTAGCAATTTGAAGTTGCAAATTCTCGAGTCCTTCTTCCGAGCTTGGTTGCGTCATCCCCTCATAAGGCCATTGATAACATTGATCGTCCATAATTTGTAAACTCAAAAACAAAAAGAAAGGAAGATCAAACAAATAAAAGAAATAAATATATACAAGTTTAAAGTAATACGAAATTGATTTAAATCAATATTGGACAATATTAGAATAATAGTTCCCCGACAACGGTGCCAAAAACTTGTTGGTCAGAAAACCGATCACTAAACACGCGCAAGTATACGCGGTCTAACACGTAATACAGTGATAAGAAGTGTGTCGTACCCACGAGGAACTATGACTAATATTTACCAAATACCGACTATGTATCACTAAAGTCTTATTCGAACAGCAGTAAATGAAAATGTGATTAATCTAATTATACTAATTAATAAAGCGAGTAAATGGATAACGAATGTAATTTTAAGGAATACAAGCTAAGGTCACAACTTCACCCCACACAGGCATTCTGTCGAACACCTGGCGTGCTATATTTCATCAAACTAGTTACCCTTCTCTCTTTGGTCTTAATGGTCACGATAATTTGTCGACCGAGAACACATGGTGCCTATGCACCTCTGTCGAGGTATGCACAAACATATCCTCTCTAGATCCACCCTAAAGGGAATAGACAAGAAAAGAACGTCCAAGCTAGATACAATTCTACATATGTCTATGCGAATCAATCATAACAAGGATTTAAGCATAAGTTCTCTATCAGGTCGCACGTGGCGCACAGAGATATGTATATTGTGACGACCCCAAAATAGGTCCATTCCATCCAACCTATTCTGAGTCGCCAAATACATGGTACAGAAAACAACTACAACTTTATTACAACAATTGTCGTGCAAAATTCAACAACACACATGCTGTGAGTTTGGACATCACCTCACAATGACACCTTACATAAAGGTATAGTCAAAAACTGTTTTAGAAATTAGAATCTTTGGGAAGTGCTCAAGGAAACCTTCGTACATGGGAGGCCACGCGTCTAGGTTATGATAGATATCATATGGCCACAGAATTATCCTTGGTTGACCCAATAGACCCCAAAGAAAAACGAGAAGATTACTAACATATTCTTCCCAATGGTGAGTCTTCTCTTGACTTATCATTATCTCCACTGTCTTTAATCGTGAATTGTACTTCAAACAAACACCAAGATTATATAGGTAGTGCCCATAGATATACTCAGCAAGTGGATGAGCACAACCCTGTCTTATGATGACACGAGGTTGTATGTCATTAGACATCTTGTATGATAGTGACAAAACACCCTTCCAACGTTGGGTTCGCCTCACCCTATTTTCTTCACCAAATATAACTACTAAATGATGACCACCGTTCTATTCCCTTGTTACCCCCGCTCGACCCAGCTACACTCTTATTACCTGAAAGGAATTGTGAAGCAAAAGAGTGAGCACAACTAGCTCAGTAAAGAATATCATGACTAAAGATAATTAAATTATCAATAGCCTTCATCAATAATAAATCAGAGATTTAAATCATATGGTAAATGATAAAAATTTCAACCATAGTTGCAGCGGAACGAACAATTCATTAGAAGAGTCAAATAGACTATAAAGTCTATTATCTTCTCCATGTTAAAAATCCACCAACAATGTTTTATCCCTGTAACATCAATCAACAGTTCTGGTCCACAATTATATAAATAACTCATAATCATAATTATGATTCTAAATTTTTCTTCGCACCCACGACGAAGAATATTTTCATCACCTGTCTTTACCTGAAACATCAAAGATCATGGTTATACCAAATCACATTTTCTGTTCATAATCATACTAATAACTTCATCTTTGCACCACGGCCAAAGATATTTATTTGTATCACCAGTTGGTCATGTTCATCTCAACACCTGTTCATCTTTGCACTACTGACCAAAGATATTCAACATGTCATCTTTGCACTACAGGCCAAAGATATTCATCAACAATTCATCTTTGCACTACAGGCCAAAGATATTCATCAACGGCTCATATTTGCACTACAGGACAAATATATTCATATCTCAAAGAAATATATAATCATTTCAGAATTTATATAAAAAATAATTATAACCATGTTGATCAATTCACCTTTGCACTTAAGCTAAAGACATTCAATTATAAATTCAATGGTCATGATCATACCAGTCAACAATTCATCTTTGCACTACTGGCCAAAGATATTCTTCAGTCACGATCATACCAATAATTTACCCATCTTTACACTCAAGTGAAAGAGAAATTCAACATCAGGGGTTATAAATAATGTCATATATAACAGTAACTCATAAATAGTAACTCGTGATTAGTAACTCGACACAAAAAGGTAGAAATTCCACAATAAAATACATACCAATATTTCGGTATAATGATATTGAAATAACATTTCTTAAACTTATAAACAATTTATTTTAATTGTTTACACTTTACTAAATAATGCATTTAATCATTCTAAAATGCCAACTCATAAGATTTCATCATCAATAACCAAAACCCTCATCATAAATATGCATATAACTCATATATGATTCTCAAGCCATAAAATCATATTTTTTAATTTTCTTACTTCACAAACATATTTAATTCATTTACTCATAACTAGACCATTTTCATGAAAAATACCAAATCAGTTTCAAAAATATTTCTTTTTTGAGATTTAGCATAATATAGTCCCATAGTGAACATATATTTTTCTCAAAATTTTTAAAAGTCATTTACTATTTTTCATATGGCCAAAACAGCCGAATATTTAGATATTTATCAAAAATTGTACTTTTATCCAAAAATTCTGAAATTCACAGAGTATACTCCTATCATATACATGTACTCCCAATAAAAATTTCATCAATTTTGGAGTTAACCACAAGAAATTATAAGCGTTACTTTTAAAATGGTCTTTTCTCATAAAATTCATAACTCTCAATCTATACATCCAAAAATCACCATTTTTGGACACAATCAAGAAAACTCATCAAAATATCATTTCAAATTTTTCCAGAATTTTTGAAGGTCAGAAAAATTACGAAACTGAAAAATATAACAACCCTTAAAATCTCTTACTATCCCTTACTATCCCTTACCTCAAAAGTGCAGTATTTCTGACTGGAATGCAAAGACGAAGGAAATTTGCACTAAATAGCAACTCTCAAAGTATCTAAATACTCACAAAATATGCTTCATAATATAGAGAGAGAAAGAGAGAAAGCTTATGTTTCTGGTGTGATTTTCAATTCTAACTTAGCCCTCTATTTATAGGAAAATTTTAGCAGACTTTGACCTGCAACCTGATGGCTTTACCTGCTACTATTACCACCCACCACATTTGAAATAAAATTCAGCACATTTCTTCACCAACCACAAGTGGGGCCCACCAATTCTAGAATTTTCTACCAAAGTGATAAACTCTGAAAATTCAACAATTTCTGAACCAGTCATCTCGTAAAATTCATAATAAATCATACGTTCATTTTTAACGGTTCAAAATTTGTGGACATATACTCAACTTATATATGTATAACATATCCAAAAATTACCACGATCCAACGGTCGGATTAAAAATTATAACCCTCGCAAAATATCTCAGAAACCCTAATTTGATTTTCAATACCTCCGTTCCGACAAAAATACAGATAAAACACCTCAACATTAACTCCTTCATTTTTAACCACAAAAATATATCTCTCATTTATATCCACATAAAATAAATATTTCCTTATCATATGAATCAATAATTAATTATTCAAAAATAATATTATAGAATCACATTTATGACAATCAGGCCGTTCCCAGGAAAGAGGGGGCTTTCCAATTAGAATTTCTCCTTACTGGCGCGCAATTAGATGACCAAACCTCTCCTTAGACAGAACTTTCTAGACATTGCCAATAATGCTATCTAATAATATTATTCAAATAATATGAATTATTGATCTGATAATGGAAAATACTGTGCAACAACAATTATTGAAACAACAATAATATAAAATATCAATGCAGCAATTATTGAATCAATAATAAAATATTGAACAGTAATTACTGTAACAATTATTGAGTAGTGCCTTCTTACGTAAGAATCAATAATTTCAAAAATACTGTGCAATACCGTGTGCTACTGTGCAATAACGCGTATTACTGTATTTTAACCACCGGGTATTTCAACAGTATTAACGGTAACAACTACGTCGTTATTTGTAAAAACTCAAATTTGTCGTTTTCATCATCCGACAGTTATTCGTTATGGGGCCCACAAATTGCTGCGCCGTCGTACGAATATTCCCCGACAGAAAGAATATTCCATGACCAAACGAATATTCCCCGACAACAATGATTATTTTATAACCACTTGTTTATTTTCAAAAAAAATTCACATTTCACCCACAACTTTAAACTTTTATCAATTTAACCATTTACTGAATAGTAATTATAAGAAAAAATTGAATACTTTTATTTCATAAAATTCGGGGTCTTACATATATTCTATGCACAACTTATGCAGTCGAAATCCACAATCACATGCTAATATATTTAGGTGTAAATCTACAATTCTTCTGTCGATATCATGCAGATTACCAAAATCATCACTAATGTCTTAGCGAGAATCATAAAGCACAAATATATTGAACCAAATCATATGGTGCCAACCAAAGAGATAAAGACAATCAATTCAAATAACAATGGGATCCATTATAACCTTAGAGCCAATATTCAGTTCATAATTAATAAACCAACTACAAGTAGCAAATAAGACAATATTTATAGAATACAAAATTAAAGGAAATAAATGGATAGAAGAAACTATGTCAAAGCCCCTTCAATCCCCACGCATTCCGCTCAAATCAAGCTTTCCAATCTGTGTCGTTTGTTGCTCTTGAGCTCTAAAGAAAAGCCAAACTTCTCCATAATCTACCTAATCTATATTTACAGACATCAACTAAGAGAAAGAAAGAGTAATTACAGAAGAAAACTAACCTAAGATAATCTATGGGAAAATATGATATAGGATGTCTGATATCCAAGATATGAGAGATGCAGAGCTACTTTTGTTAAATACTCCTCCTCTGCCTTCAAGCTAGGTCAAAAGCAAATGGCCTCTGCCTGGGCACTGGAGGTGGCGCCGCGGCGCGGGTCACTAAGCTGCAGTTGGCGCTGCAGCGCCACTTTAATATGAAGGACACGGAGCTGCCATAGAAGCCTCAGTGACGCCGGGCGTGAGGGTGACGCCAGCAAGAACATGAAGGTGGCGATGCGGCGCAAGAATAAGCCTTGGCTTTGGCGCCGCGGCGCGGACATATGTAATTTGGCCATTTTGTCCCTAAAAGCATGGAAAACACCTGTAACGCTCTGTAATTCATCGATTAAGCACAATAACACTATAATCATATAAAACTATATAAAATCTATGAGAACAGGCAACTATTTAAGTCATAAAATATCCAATTCGCGGGTAAAAATCCCACTCATCAACAACTGATCAAAATCGCCACCTAGCATGTGAGCATTCATTGAATCAAATACTTAAGTGATAATAGAGAGAAAGCCTCAAAATTTGTTCATTTTGCTATCTTGCTCTCACCCACTCTCTCTCTCTCACCAAGACCTCTGAAATCCACTAATATATCAATCACTTAAACAACCCTAGATCACCCAAGAACAGATTGGAGATCAAAGATCAAATTTAGAACATAAAGGTATAAACTCTAAAGCCTATTTTGATCTTACATACTTAGAAAAAATTTTGTGTTTATGTGTTTAATCATGTGTTATATAATGTTTTTAGTTGATCTATGATGATCCATCATGGATCCATAGCATCAAAAGGCTTTAAATTGAAGTTTTTCAAAAACTGCATGAACCCTAGAAAATGCTCTGACAAGCAAATGTCAGTGTCTATAAATTCTTGGCTGATCATGATTTTTCTTGTTTTATGTTTTGGATATGTTGTCTGACATAAGGATTGTAATCTGGAAGTGAAATCACAACCATTACATGTCCAAATTTTATGTTATTCATGGTCAAAGAGGGTTGACCGAGCATGACCAGTCACTTTCTGGGTAACCCAGAAAGTGTAAAACCGAGCCTGACAAGATTTTCGAAGGCCTTTATCTGACAGACGTTACATGATATGTTAATGTTATGATAACCAGTTTGTAGCTTGTTAGTTGGACTATAGATTCATGTCTTTAGACCCTTTAAAACATCAATAGATTGAACGTAGTGATTGGTCAAACTAGGCCATTCAGTCACGGGTAGAAATTTCTAGAAACCCAGAACTAGGATGAACAAGGTTTCTGACCATGTTTGACCAGATCATATCTGGTGATTAAGTTGTTGTTAGACTGAGTTATTGTTAAATAGTTGTTCCTTGGTATGAGTACTAGAGGTATGAACCAAGAACCTATTTGTTTGATGAACAAAACCTAGAAATTATTGAGCATCAAGATGGGTACTCGAAACTGCCTGGGTTTCTGGGTAACCCAGAAAACCCAAGAACACGTTGTCAGTGACATTGGAGACTCAAATCTCCTTGTTGAGAAGTGTTATGACCAAGATGTTAGTTGATAATTGTAGTGTTACATACACACTACCAAATCAATGTCTTATCTAGCCCAGTACATGCGTGGATTAAAATCTAAGGCTGGTCAAACAAGGCAAGTTGAACATCGAGTTGTCATGTTCTTGAGCCAAGAACACCTAAGACGATTGACAAGTGTCGCTAAAGGTAAAGGGCTATAGCGACGGTTTTATTTATTTTATTTTCTGAATATTCCGGAAAAATGCTTAAAAATAGAAATAAATTTTCTAAAAATTATAAAAATGGTTTTAAAAATTATTTTAAGTTATGAAAATTAACTTTTGATAATTTGAGATATTATTTCATTAATATTTATAAAATTAAAATAAATAATAGTATTTAATTTATTTAATTATAGTGTATTAAATAAAATAGAAAAAAATGATTTTAAAAATAAAAAAAATTATTTATAAATAAGAATAAAGTATTTAAAAATATTTGAGTTATAAAATGTAACTTTTTAATATTTTTGAAGAATTTTCATTAATAATTTATATTAATGAAGAAGATTTATTTAATTATTATATTAAATAAATGATTAAAAAATGGTTTTATTGAATTAAAAATCATTTTAAATAAGAATTAAGGTGTTAGAAAATATTTTGAATTATAAAATATAATTTGTAATATTTTTGGAGAATTCTCATTAATAAATTAATATTAATGATAAAAAGTTTATTTAATTATTAAATTAAATAAATGATGGTAAAATGATTTTATTGATTTAAAAATAATTTAAAAATGAGAAAGGTGATATAAAAATATTTTAAGTTATAATTAATGACTTTTAATATTTTGATGATAAATCTATTAATATTTAAATATTAATGGTGATGATTTAAAAATAATTTTAATTACTTTAAAAATTATTTGAGTTGAATATTGATGATTTAAAAGTATTTGAAGTTATTATAAATAACTTTAAATATTTTGACAAGTATGTCATTAATATTTTAATATTATTAAATATTAATGATGATGGTTTTTAGTTGGTATTTAAATCATTTAAAAATGATTACGGTGTTTGAAAAAATTATTATAAATTATAATAATTGTTTATAAATTATTAAAATCTTCCGAAAAAAATTATAAACGATGATTGACTTATCTAATGTAATATTGAAGCTTTGAAACCAAATTTACTTAACAATAAGTAATGTTAATTGTCGGATAGGGTGACCGAACACCGAGAATAGACCGAAGTTCAACCAGACCGAAATAGTTAGACTTAATAAGTGTTTATAAGGTTATAAACACTGATGTGGCTATGTGGTAATGTGTCTAGGAGAAAGATTGACTGTGAATCACATGTTATGTGTTAAAAATTATTGTGCTAATTGTGAGACCGATATTATTGATTATAGGTCTTACGAACGCAGATAAGTATATAGGTGTAGCAGTAAACAACGCGGAAGGCAAGTTTCCTTAAACTCAACCGTGAGTTATACTTTTTAAATATTATGGTGGTTAATTATTGTTGATTAGACCACGTCTGAGAATTATTATTGATTATTCGCAGTTAGTGCATGTTTGTTAATTTAAATTGAATAGTGATTCTGAATAATCTTGTAGAATAATTGTTAGATTAATATTGATATCCGTAGAAGCTATTATTAATTTTTAATAGTACAATTAAATTTTGTCTATTTTTTAATCCTATTGAAATATGTCTTAGCTAATTAATTTGGCTAGACGAACACTTGTTAGAACTTGCTGAGGTTCGAGAAGAGAATTCAATAATTATTATTGATAGATCAATGCAGTTGTTCCGGCTAGATCGAAAAAGAAAACTTGATAGGTTCGAGAAGAGAAGAGAAGAGAATTCAATTATTATTGATAGATCAATGCCAATTGTTTGCGGCTAGATCAAAAAAGAACTTGATAGAAGGTTTTAGAAGAGAGAGAAGTATTAGATATTGAAATATTATCTTTCGTTCGTTGTTAATTAAATTTTGATTCAAAGACTAAGAAGAACAACCTTTTATATATAAGAAATATATTTGGTCTTATATTCGGCTATTGCGCACGTATAATCAAAGTGTAAGTCTATTGATAGATACCCGAAAAGAGAAGTTCTAGATCCAATGGATCGCTCAACATAAATTTGGAAAACATTCAACTTTGTTATTGCGTAGAATTGATTCTTGTTTTATTCAATAGAATATCGTAAAAACTTTGAAAGCGTTGCACTCTTTTCATTATCAAATTATGTGTTACATAGATTTCAAGAATACTTGTTAGTAATTAGAGATATGTTCAGCTATCGGAATAGATAGTATGTTATTCTTGATTCTTATACATTCATTGTATGTCTTAATTTGTGAGGCAAATTTGTTGCTAACCCTTGCTAAATAAAATGTTATTAGCTAGGAACAAAGTGGCTAGAGGTGCTGAGAAAACAAAGGCAAAGGCCTGTTGCTGGAATAGTTTTAGTGAATATTTTTAATATTATGTTGTTTTGAAAACCTTTTTTATATATCTAAAAGGTATGTTTGTAATATGAAGGTAGATAACCTGGGACAATGTATTAACTATATCAGTTTAATGTGGTGTAATATTCTATTCATCAATGAATGGGTAGTTAGATTGTTAATTATTTTGTGGATCGTGAGCACCAAACTCGGGGGTCAGGTAACCCGGATTTGGAGCGTCACAATTCGGTCATGCTATAGCGTGGTTGTTTATATCAAACCTGAGACCGATTGGCACATTCAGACGACACGGGTATTGTTTCACCCATGAGATAGCTATGTCGAATTCCTTCCAGCCTATGGAGTGTACAGATCTTGCCTCTTGGTCCTGTTTTCCTGGTTGGATCGGAGATCCATTTGCTATCTTGCCGTGTACAGGGCTCAGTTCGCCCTACAGTTTTTTATTACTCATGCTCCGGGCATGGATTATCTCCCTCTGGCTTGTTTTGAGGGGCATGACTACTTACCACCCACTGGCCGTGATATCGTAGTTTGACCAGTTCTAGGATTTCCATTCTTTTTGATGGGGCGTAATGTAAGACCCCAACTTATTAATAAATGAAATTAAATTTTCCTCTATTTATTATTTTGTAATAGAAAGGGTTGATTTGATTAATGTGGTTAGTTATGGGTAAAATGCGCAAAATATTTCAAATAAGCAAGTGGTTATAAAATATTCATTTTTTGTCGGGGAATATTCGTTTGGTCGTGAAATATTCTTGCTGTCAGGGAAATATTCGTACGACGGCGCAGCCTTGTGTGGACCCCATAACGGAAATCGATTGGATGATAAAACGACAAGTATAAGTTGTTTATAAATAACGGCGTAGTTGTTACCGTTATACTGTTAGAATACTCGGTGGTTAAAATATAGTA
>CM029015.1:0-100000 GCA_016801055.1 Panax notoginseng
TTTAACAACTAGGTCGTTCTCAGGAAAGAGGAGATTTTACCGATAAAAGATTTCTCAATATTGGCGCTCAATTAGTGACCAACCTCTTATCGACAGAATAACTTTGTCGTCTCAATTGTTGATTTTATAATATAAAATATTGTGACAATAATTGAATAAAACTGAGTGACTTCTCACGTAAGCATCAATAATGTGATCGCCCCAGAATAGGTATACAACACCCATTCTGAGTCGCCAAATACATGGTACAGAAGAGAAAGTAAACTACAACTTCAATAATACAATTGTCGTGTAAAATACGACAACACATACTGTGAGTTTTTAAATACAAATATTGTCTTCTAGACAATATCCACACTCAAATAAATCTCATTTTAATTATTCAAACACTATTTTACAGAAATAGTGAGGACTGCTAATACATCTTTCTAGAACCATCACTCATACCCCGACTAGATCCTGCTATGTTCTCACCTCCTGAGAAGAAAATGGAACAAAAAGGAAAAGGGTGAGCTCAACTAGCCCAGTAAAGAATATTATGACTAAGATAATATACAACAAATTATCGTTAGTCTTCAACAGGGAAAAATCTGATAGAATATAATCGACAACAAGTTTTAGATCAACAACTGCAGCGGAAACAGCAAACCATTAGAAGAGTCAAGTAGAGAAAGAATTCTACTATCTTCTAAGATTTAAAAGTCATCATCAATATTTTATCCCTATAACATCAATTAATAATCATCTTTAACCAAATATTCATCTTTGCACTACAAGCCAAAGATATTCATTTGTATCATCAGTCGGTCATGTTCATCTCAACACCTGTTCATCTTTGCACTACAGGCCAAAGATATTCATCAAGTAATTATACATCTTTGCACTACAGGCCAAAGATATTCAGTAATATCATCATTTAGGACTGAGGATGATGAAAAATATCTTAAAGAGAACGAATCCAGTGAGACAGAAGGACAAATAGTAGGGATTCGTATAACAGTTTATCCAAGATCAATAATACTTCATAATAATAAATTGTGAAGCAGAATTCAAAAATAAAGATCAAAACATGTATACAATCAAAGATAGTAACCATAATAGACATCTTGGACAAAAAGGGAAAATTTTATTTTTCGGTGAATAGTGCCGTATTCGTGAGTAATACCGTATACGTGAATAGTGCCGTATACGTAAATAGTAACCCCGACACAAAAAGTTCCAAATTTGATAAAAACTCATATCAATATTTCAGCATAATGATATTGAAGAAAATAATATCATTAAGAAGAAAATAATATCCCTTACCTCAAAATATCAGTACTTCTGGTCGGAATACCGGTATAAGGCTGAAAGAAACTTGCTCTGATGAATAGAAACTCTCAAAGTATCTAAATACTCACAAAATACACTCAATAATCTAGAGAGAGAAAGAGAGAAAACTTGTTTCTGGTGTGATTTTCAATTCTAACTTAGCCCTCTATTTATAGGAAAATTTTGGTAGGTTTGACCTGCAACCTGATGGCTTTACCTGCTACTATTCCCACCTAGCACATTTGAAATATAATTCAGCACATTTCTTCACCAACCACAAGTGGGGCCCACCAATTCTAGAATTTTCCACCAAAATGATAAACTCCGAAAATTCAACAATTTCTGAACCAGTCATCATGTAAAATTCGTAATAAATCATACGTTCATTTTTAACGGTTCAAAATTTGTGGATATATACTCAACTTATATATGTATAACATATCCAAAAATTACCACGATCCAACGGTCGGATTAAAAATTATAACCCCCGCAAAATATCTCAAAAACCCTGATTTTTAATACCTCCATTCTGACAAAAATACGGATAAAAATCTCAACATTAACTCCTTCATTTTTAACCACAAAAATATATTCCTCATTTATATCCACATAAAATAAATATTTTCTTATCATATGAATCAATAATTAATTATTCACAAATAATATTACAGAATCACATTTATGACAACCAGGCCGTTCCCAGGAAAGAGGGGGCTTTCCAATAAGGATTTCTCCTTACTGGCGCGCAATTAGATGACCAAACCTCTCCTTAGACAGAACTTTCTAGACATTGCCAATAATGTTATCTAATAATATTATTCAAATAATATGAATTATTGATCTGATAAATGAAAATACTGTGCAGCAACAATTATTGAAACAACAATAATATAAAATATCAGCGCAGCAATTATTGAATCAATAAAATAAAATATTGAATAATAACTACTGTAACAATTATTGAGTAGTGCCTTCTTACGTAAGAATCAATAATTGGTGCAATACCGTGTGCTACTGTATTTTAACCACCGGGTATTCCAACAGTATTAACGGTAACAACTACGCCGTTATTTATAAACAACTTATACTTGTCGTTTTCTTCATCCAATCGCTTTCCGTTATGGGGCCCACACAAGGCTGCGTCGTCGTACGAATATTCCCCGACAGCAAGAATATTCCACGACCAACCGAATATTCACCGACCAAAAATAAATATTTTATAACCACTTGCTTATTTTGCAAAATTTGCACATTTCACCCATAACCAAAGTATTATATCAAATTAACCCCTTATTATTCACAATAATATTTAGAGAAAATTTGATTTTATTCATTAATAAGTTGGGGTCTTACAAATAATCAAAGATACTGTACAATACCGCGTGCTATTATGCAACTACGCGTATTACTGTACTTTGATCACTAAATATTTTATGACAACTTATTTACTTTAAAAATTTTTCACATATCACCCTTAACTTTAACTTTTTATCAATTTAATCATTTACTAAATAGAATAATAATTATAAAAAAATTGAATACTTCTATTTCATAAAATTCGGAATCTTACAGTAAGAATTAATTCTTTCATCCCAAATTATAAAATTATTATTGACTTTTAAAAGTCAATTTAAAATATTTTTAAATTTAAAATTAAAATAATTCATTAAAAAATTATATAACAATAAAACTTACAAATCATTATATTAATTAAAATTAAAACAATCTATATCAATTTTAAGTTTAAAAATATCTTCAATTTTAATCTTATAATATGAAGCATATGGAGTATTTATTTAACATTTATATCGGTTCAAAAGTGGGTAATTAATAATTTAATACTCCTCCCTCCTTTCTAAATTAAATGACCATTATTGAATTTTGAAATTCAATATAATTTTATTATAATTTTGTTATTATTAAGTTAATATTTTAATTTTTGTAAGTATAAATATAGAATTTAAATCAATATTTTAATATTTTTACGGGTAACTTAAATCAATGAGTCAGTATTTTTACTTATAAATAAAAATAAAAACACCCCTTTTAAGTATTTGTAAGTAATTAAGTATATTATAAATGATATTTTTTTTTTCGACAGGATGAACAGTCACTGAATTGAGCAACCCATTTACACCCGACGCCCGAACTGATTGGCCAACCCATTTACACCCGACGCCCGAGCCGAAAGAGACAACATCATCATCAACATCGGTTGTCAACTTAATTATACCAGTAAGCTCTGTCTATGGTGTATAAACACAGAGATCTGCGTATTTTCTCCCTCTAAAATCTATGAAAATTCTGAGATTTGAGTACCCAAAACATTGAATTGAGCTTCAAATCCCCAACAACAATGGAGTCCGAATCCCCAACAACAACAGCAGATGAAGTCAATGGCGTTGCAGCAGGTTTTCTCCCTCTCGCCTCCGACTCTCAGCAGCCTTATGTCTCCGAACTCCTCTCCTTCACTCTCGATCGTCTTCACAAGGTCCACCCCTTTCCCAATCACTCTCTATATCCATGTGTATCTCTATATATATATATATATATATATATATATATATATATATATATTCACATGTGGTTGTAATATTTGCTTAAATTGATTTTGTTGGGATTGTATTTATAATTTGACAGGAGCCGGAGCTTTTGCGGGTGGATGCAGAGAGAATTCAGAGGCAGATGCAAGAGGTTGCTGTTGCCAATTATCGCGCTTTCATTTCTGCTGCTGATGCATTACTTTCCATTCGCGAGGAAGTTTCTTCTATTGATAAACATCTGGAATCCATGGTAATTTCATTTCTATTCTTTTGTATTGATTGAATTGTTATTTTCTTCAATTTGCAATTTTCACTTATGTACACAATAACTACTACATAACTTCTGATTTGGGGGTTTATAATGTTGTAATGATTTGGGGTTTATAATGCACAACATTGATATGTACCTTGTGTTTTAGAAGAAATAACTAATCAGGAAAACCAGTTTGGATATTTTAATGGAGCATCACATTTTACCAATATAATTTGCTTTGTTAAACCTAACCTTATCTGCCCACTTTGCTTCCTTGTTATCACATAGTTCCTAGTAGTCACGAATAGTAATAATGCAGCTTCCCCCTAGAATTCTAGCTCAAAGATTCGGACTTTCCTTGGTAAATCTAAAATTCATGATAGACAACAATTTTTCTTCTTGAGATTGACCTTTGACGATCTCCTTCTGCGAACAATTCTGTCTGCTATATTTCCAATCGGTAAGTAAATTGTACCCTTGTGACTGCTCCCAAGAAAAAGCAGTGCACAATTCGTTCATTGCCTTCTCTCATTTGCAGCTTGGTTTGCTTTTGGGTCTTGATCTCATCTTAAACCCCTGGAAGATTTTCAAAAATCAACGAATATCCTATAGCTTCTTCTCTTTAATGGCCAACTCTTACGGAAAATCTTTGGAAGGCGAGGAAAAAACTCATCTTTAAATCCAGCAAGCCTAATCTTGAAAGTTGAATCCATCATTAATGAGACATAAATTAGGCTCTAAGATTTATCAATTCAAAAGTAATCAGAAGTCATTAATTGCATTTCCATTCCCACAACACTTTGGCTGTGATTATGGTTCTCCCCCTCCTCATGGGGCGCTGTCAAGATTAATTATTATGCCAATTTCACTAATGGCAAAGCAGTGTATTGTTTGCTGGTGAGGGGTTCCAAGTGAGAAATCACTGCACTTCATACTCTACAAGAACTCTGCTCCTCTACTAGAATGGCTGAAGCTAGGACGACTTTCGTTGCTGCTGTATGGGCAAGACATTCTTACTAGACTCATTATCGAAGGAGATGCCTGTAATATTATCAACGAGATGAACAGTTCCAGCACTAGTCTTCTATTGTCCTGCAACACTCTTATTTGTGATTTTAGATCCCTTCACTCTACGTCTCTACGCGCCATATTGGTACGTAATTGCAGCTTAGCAGCTCATGAGCTTGGAACACTAGATTGCTACAATCCTTTCCAGTGAATTCTGTCCTACAGATAGTCCTTGCTGCTGTTAATCAATATAAACCAGTCATAGGTCATTAGTGAGGCTTATAGTGTTTTCTATATTTCTTTCATTTGTTCTCGGTATATCTCATCTTCAGTCAAAAAATAAAAATAAAAATTTGTGATATACTCACTTTATAGTTCTATAATGTCCTGATGTTAGTAATACTATCTCTTTAGGTAAAATGTACGGGTCCTATCTTCTATCTGATACAAAGATAAAAAAACATGATATGATGTTTCCTCATAATAAACTAATAAATGGATAACTAAATAGAGCTCCATCCCCCGTTGTGCATGGGACTCTCACGTGGAAGAAATTTTGGTATGATATTTTAACCTGATGAAGACTTATTACGTAGATTCATAGATTGTATCCTGGTAAAGGTAGAATGCTTTTATTGAAGACATTTTCTGGTCTTGAATAAGCACACCCCTCCCAGGGGTACCTTGAGAGCGAAAACTAAATGATTGTATTTCTCAGTCATTAGCCTAAAATATCTCAATGGAGATAGGATATTGGATATTACTCCTTTGGACGTTGTAATCACTTCCCTAAATTAAATTTAAGCAAGAGTGCATCAAAACTCAAAATGGTTTTGCCTCTCATCTTCTAGTGTTTATTCCTTTACTTACATTCGGTGATCGTGTTAGTGATACAACATACTAGTGTTCTTTTGTTTTGCTCTTATCATATAGGTTGGGACCCCAACAATGACAAAAAATAACCATACAGGCAATCACAATTTTGGTCTTTCAATCTGTAAATTGTCTATTGTAAGCACAGAGGTAAAACACATAAGCTGTAAATCTTTATTTCTTGTTATGCAGATTGCTGAGATCCCAAAGCTAACATCTGGTTGCACGGAGTTCATTGAGTCTGCAGAACAGATTTTGGAAAAGAGGAAGATGAACCAAACCTTGCTATCCAATCATAGTACTTTGCTTGA
Source organism: Panax notoginseng (assembly GCA_016801055.1). Lineage (NCBI taxonomy): Eukaryota > Viridiplantae > Streptophyta > Magnoliopsida > Apiales > Araliaceae > Panax > Panax notoginseng. The sequence goes on from CM029015.1 coordinate 6,300, forward strand.
CTTGCTTGAAATTCCTCAGCTTATGGACACGTATGTGTTTGACAATGTTGTAATGGTCACATCCAAAATTCTAATCAATGCCAATTTGCTGAAGGTCTAAAATGGATGTTGGTATTTGATAAGTCCTAAGTGTGTCGATTTTATTTTATAGTTTAGTGAATTCGACTTGTGTGATATTTAAGGTAAATGAGGGATATTCACATTTTCTCCTATTTAATTAAACATAGAATACAATGAAAATTGCCTTCGACGTTTTTACTGTAGTTTAGTGTTATTCTTTTTTTCGGGTTCCTGTTTTCTAAGCTAGTGTTTTTGGATTTAGACATTTTTTGGTGCGTCCCTATATGTCCATCGGAGCATCTTATTGGAATCTCATTTTTGTATTTCTTTGTAGTCATTTTCCCCTGTATTTCTTGAAGCATCTCATGTCAAGAAAAAATAATTGAGAAAAAATAATTGGAGGCATAATTATGGGTTGTATCTTTTAGGTGCGTAAGAAATGGAAATTATGATGAAGCTCTTGACCTAGAAGCATTTGTCTGCAAACTTTCAACAATGCACCCAAAGTAAGTAGGTTTCTCTCCTCTCATTGAGCAAATCATCTCCTGCAAACCTCATAAATTCAGCTAGCTTACTGAGACACTAATATGTTTATTTATTTTGTGTTTTCCTTTAAAAGATTACCCGTCATTCAATCACTTGCTGAAGAAGTTCGGCGGACCACCCAATCTTTACTTTCACAGCTTCTCCAGAAACTCAGATCAAACATTCAGGTATTTCATGGTGACCACGTAAAATATATTAGAAGGCTAGGCATGCGTTTATGGTGCAAAAGTACACTTGTGGATACATGGATTTTTGACACTGCGAAAGACTAAAAAAGAGAATAGAATTGAATCTATATAACTTTGCAATCACACGAATTCATAAAGTTGGATAAATTGACTAAGCAGCCACAATAATTTTATAAAATTTGAATAATGTAAAGTTAACCCTAAAAACACGAATACATCCTTTAAATACTAAAAAATAAGTTGTAAACCCTAATTAGAAATAGAATAGCAAAATTACGAAAAAACCAAATAACTCCAAAAATTGGTAAAAACTTCGGAAGACCCAAACACATCTTTCCCGCCCTTTGCTGGTCTTAAAACTGTGTCCATCATGGCTGAAGACATGAGTCTTGTAGGGCTCATAGTTAGCTTTGTTTTGATATATTATGGGTCCCGTAACTCCAAACGGAGCCCCTCTTTGGGCTTGAGTTTTCTTCCTTTCCTCCCTTTGCGGACCGTGTCAATTCTCAAGTCTCAAACAGTTTCTGCATATCTTATATTGTATTGCAGTTACCAGAATGTCTCCGCATTATTGGATATCTACGCCGCATAGGAGTATTCAGTGAATATGAAATGCGCCTACAGGTAGCTCTTTAAAAACTTAATCTAGGTCTGTGTAAATTAATCACTTAATTTACAGGCAATTTAACTTCCCAGTTCTTTTTGACCTTGTTAATATGTTTGCGTGCTCCTGCATCTGACCATAGATTTTCTTTGACAGTTTTTAAGATGCCGAGAAGCATGGTTGACTGGAATTCTTGACGACTTAGACCAGAGAAATGCTTATGAATACTTAAAAGGGATGGTTAATTGTCATAGAATGCATCTTTTCGATGTTGTTAACCAATACAGAGCCATATTTGCTGATGATACATCAGGAAGTGAAGAAAACTATGATGGTGGCCTTCTCTTTAGCTGGGCCACACATCAGATTACCTCTCACCTTAAAATGCTAAAGATCATGCTCCCAAAGATAACTGAAGGCGGGTCATTGTCGAACATTCTGGATCAATGCATGGTGAGAAACTGTTATTGCAGTCTAGTATAGTTACGAGATATTTATATTTCTTTTAATCATTCAGAGGGAAGATTAGATTTCCCATTTTGTTGCGTCTTCTCCGTAAGGAGGTCTGCATATGATTGACATGGTTTGCCTGAATTTTTTATTTTAATGGATAACCTTTGGAGAAGATAGTAAATGCCCATACTTTGAATGAGAGCCTTCTTAATTTGTTAAATTTCCATTTTTTTCCCTTTTCATTTTAACTTCTCATGATCATTGTTGATTGTACTTCATGTGTCTTCTGAAATGTTTGTAACTATGTTTTCTGGAGAAAGAAGAGATGACTGATGAGGTCCATGAGGTTTCGCTGGTGGTTGGAAAGAAGTTGGATCCTTTGTAAGAAGAGTATAGAAGTTTAGAATTTTTCTTTCTGGGTTAGTTTTTAAATTTATTTTGAGTGGTTGAACTGTTGTTATACATTTTTTTTATAGTTTTGATCACTGGTATGTGGGCTGTGTAAAAATAATTCACAGACAAATATTGGTGAAAGTTTGTATGAAGAAATAATTGGATTTAATTTCATTAATAAAATATTGTTAGTCAAATTGACAGCTACAAATCTAGCTAAATGGAAGGGCAGAATATTAACTAATCTTGAGGGTGTTGCTATATGCCTATATGGTTGTTTTAATTATCAGAGTAAAATAACGGAACCCATTAGGAACTGTTTTCTTGAACTTGGAAGCTATATTTGGACTTGGGATGGGGATGCATTTTATGACAGTATAGTTGCATTGGGGGCTGGGGTAAAGAAAAGGCAACGTAGTCATAAATGAACATTCGAGATAATTTATCTGTATAGATAAAATTGTGTCTATGTTTTTTGAAATCTATTAAATTATTTTGTTGTTGGTATCTGTTATGTGCCTTATTGATACAGATACCGGCAAAGTGATTTTTCCATATGATGTCGGTAGTCTTCCTTCTTTTTTTCTGTTACAGATATTTGTGAGCTATGTTTTGCTTGCCGTCAGGGATTGCATAATTTTGTTGATTACAATGGATGCTAATTTTATTATTTTAGCCCGCTGTCTTACATCTGAAGTTTGACAAACAACCTTTTTTCTCTGTTTTTGGTTGACAGTATTGTGCCATGGGGCTTGGTTGGGTTGGATTAGACTTTCGAGGCTTGCTTCCGCCACTTTTCGAAGAGTAAACACATTTCTTTCATTTTCCTTTTGAAGCTACAATTCTAATGGAAAATTCCTATCATAATTTTCTTGCTTTATCTGCTTATACAGGGCTGTTCTCAACTTATTCTCAAAGAATATGAGTACAGCTGTAGAGAATTTTCAGGTATACTGCCATTTGAAATTTTGCATCTGGTTTCTGATTCACAAAATCTAAATTTTTTATGGTTTTCCTATTGTAAGAAAATGAAGATATTCTACTTGGAAGACAGATTAGAACTTTAAGCTGAAAGTTTCCCTTGAAGCTAGCAGTTTATCATTATTTGTTGGTGATTAGTAACATATATGTTTTACTTCACTTCCAGTTAGTTCTGGATTCTCATCGCTGGGTACCATTGCCAGGAGTTGGCTTTTCAGCCAATAGTTTTGGTGATGAAAACCATGAAGATGTTACTCCTCCTTCAAATCTAATGGAGCATCCACCTCTTGCTGTGTTTGTTAATGGTAAGTTTTTGTTAATGCATATGTACTATTCTTCTTTGCACTATAACTTTTTGATAATTCTTTGAAGTGATTAGAATCCATATTTTTGGATGGTTGTGCTATTTGTGCTTCATTTTTAACTATGTATCTGTGAGTTGGTCTAAAAATGCAAAATTCAAGAAATCCTCTTGAAAACAGTATTATTCGCTTGAGATTTGGAATTCTTTTCTCTAAGTATCATAGGTCAAGAGACTTGGATAACAAATTTTGATTATAGGATGTGAAATACGAAATGCAGAAAAAGAGGTCATAGTATTACTGGATGATTATTGTGCGATAGTAATAATGCAAGATGTAGAAGTTGCCCATAGCTTATATGTCATTTGCATTTTCATATGAAATGGGAATTGGTTTAGGGTTTTAATTCTATATATATGAGCATTCAAGCTGTCTTGTTAGATATGAGATTTGATATGTTATGCCAGGTAGATTAGATGAAAGCCAAATGATTATTGATGATTGGTGCGAGGTGAGGTAGGAGACTAGTTTACAGTTTGTGTAGAATTCCTACCCAAAATGTCTTAGATTCACAACTTTGTAAAATTTTCAAGGAAGAGGCTGGAAGTCTTTCTATAGGCTTATTGGCAGCACATCCTTCTTTTACAGTTTATTTTTTCAGATAAGTAAATGATATAATTAAATTGCTAAAGTGGGCGAGCCCAAGTTCACATGCATACAAGCATAGAAAATGACTTCTATGTTGACAAAAACGTAGCCTCACCCCATACACTGATCCTCCCAAAAAGCTACCTACACTACAGGTCTACAGGTTATATGATTCATCTAGTCTGTGGAGTTATCTCTTCTCTTATCATTCAGTTTATAAGAGAGATCTCTTACTCGGTCGTCATACCTCTCCCCTCCTGTTTGGTGGGTTTTGATACATAAACCATAAGCTGGTTTAAGGGCTGTTCTGTTTGTGTTGACTATGTGCTTTAAATGCTTACTGGTATTGTTCTTTTATGGACATTTTTCCCTGGTGGATTCTATTTCTAGTTCGTGTAATGTAATCGACTTTAAGCCGAGTGTTCTGGCCTAATAAAGTTTTTCCTTTTCTCTTTTTCACCACCTAAAGTAGATCTGGCTAATCAGGTAGGAAGTACTTAGATCTATTATCCAGATTGTAGCCCTTATTTACATTCTGCAAACTTAACGGGACGCTTGGCAGTTGCTAATAATATATTTACATCGGGCTTTGCTGTGTCCCTTTAGCTCATACATTCTGCGTCTCTCTCTCTTTCTCTTGTTGTAGGTGTATCTGCAGCAATGAATGAATTGCGTCCCTGTGCCCCAATACGTTTAAAACATATAATCGCGCAAGAATTAATCAAGGGATTGCAGTCTGTCTCTGATTCTTTATTGAGGTACAATACTACCCGGATGCTGAGAGAGAATGAGTCTGTACTTTTCCTTTCACTTTGCCGGGCATTCATTGAGGTGAAAACTTCTTCCTACAAACTTGTATTTAATGTTAAATTTGTTTTTGCACATCACAAACTTCCAGCAAAGTCTTTTCTGTCGTGTATATATTTTCAGGTTGCTTTTCCACATTGCGCAAAATGCTTTGGTCGTTGTTACCTTAGCGGAGCTTCTCTTATCACGGATGCCAAGGCCTTATTTGATGGAATTGGCCGCTTATTAGCAGCATCTACAGCAAGAGAACTACCCAAACGAGTCAATAACTTGGAGAAAAAGAGTGTATCAGAAAACGGCAATTTGCCTGTGTCGGAAAATGGGGTGGTGGCTAATGGTGAACAAACAGATAGTACCACACCGGATGAAAAGGAGGGGGCGAAAATCGAGGAAACACATGCTGATGATGAAGCAACAAATACCCAAGTTGTATGATACCCCATCTAATTAGTAATGATCAACAGATGTTCTAGTGTTTAGATCATTACGTCAAGTCATTTTAATTTTTATTGAGAAGGCGAATGTAATGACTTGTAAATTTATTCATTATTCATAATGAGGTTTAATATAAAGAATTTTGGTTCTAAACTTTTTTCTCAAATGTCTGCTGCTGTGAATGCCAACAGTTGAGACAAGGATGCAAATTATTAGTGTTCCCTGGTCACATTATAATTATCCAATGAAGCAATGAAATGAAATTGGACTCCAATTAGAATGTTACCTAGTTAGCAATGGAAGTCGCATGTGAGAACTAAACACTCGGTTTTAAGATAGCATTGTTGTCTTAAAATTGAACTTCATTTATATAAATATTAGGGGATGTTTGATAAAAACTGAATGGGCCTGAATATGCTCTGAATTAAAAAAATTGTTTGATAATTGATATGTCTGAAACATCTAAATAACATATTTTTATTATTTTACTTATGAAAAAAATTCAAAATTGTTGTAAATTTATTTAATATTACTTAATATAATAGTTAATATTGAAGAAAAAAAATCATTCAGCCCATTCAGTCAAAAAAATAGGACTTAGCCATTCAGCCCAAATCGTTTGAATAGCTGACCGATTCAGCCATTCAGATGATTTTTTTTCCGAAACACACGCACTGGCTGAATCGGTCATCCATTTAGCCATTCAGTGCTAATCGAACAGCCTCTTAGACTAACTCGTGTTGTTATATATGACGAAATATTTAATTTATGAGTAATACTACGGACACAAAAAGTTGTGCACACGGTATAAAAAAATAAAAAAAAAGGAGCTAGACCAACAATTGAGTGTTTTACTTAGACCTGCCAAAACAGGTCAAAATTAAATAGGTCTAGATTAACTAAAACTATTTAGGTTGGTTAACTATTTTATATTACTAGATGATAGCCCGTGCAATGCACGGGCTAGTAAATAATGAATTGTATAATTTATTAGCACAGTCATCCTTAAAATTGAAGATGTATTATCTATTATAATAATTTAAAATGACTTTAAAGACCATTCGTCACATTTACTAAATTTATTTTTAATTCAATAGATTATATTATAAATATAAACTTGCAAATATGTAAATAATTATGAATTTCGTATTTACACACCCGAAGATTTTTATAACTAATTCATAATTCATACCCACTACGAATTCAAAATAAAATTCTTTTAAATTGAACACCAAAATTACAAACGTTAACAAACCCAAAGTAACCCATTTTACATCTTGAAATAAATAACACATAAAATTACAATATTTTATCTTCCAAAGATTTAAGCTATCTTTGATCTGATGGTCTTGTTTTTGATTTGTTTCCTTAGAATTGAGTTCTTTCATCCCTATTAAATAAAGACTAAAAGACAATGTGCACTCCAAATTTTATACCTTTATTGACTTTTGCACCTCAAACCGAAAAAGGTGTCTAAGTACACCCCAAACTTACTTAAACGTAACAAAAAATACATTTTTTTTAGTTAACCGGTCAAAAATGACCGGCTAAAGTTATAAATTGGATCTGAAAGGGTATTTAAGTCTTTTCCTTTTTATCTTCAACAGTTTGACATTTGTTTCTCATCTCTCTTCTCCATAACCAACTTTCTCTCTTCTGTATGGTATTTAAGGCTGTAATGTGCCTCTCACTGTGATTGCACAAAGTATCCTCTTTCTCCTCTTGATCCAGATCTTGAAGAACAAATTCAGTGTCCGAAAAATACCCTGCTAACCTCATCTTTTCACCCATATCATCTAAAAACCTGTAGATCTCAGAACTCTGGTTATTGTTCATAAGCAGGAGGTAGAAGTAAGAAATGCATATCAATCCGCATTGGTCAGGCTGGAATTCAAGTAGGAAATGCACGTTGGGAGCTTTACTGCCTTAACATGATATTCAGGTAACAAACCGATTTGCTTTAAAAAAAAAACCCTCATAAATTTGCCTTTTTCTTGATACCCTTTTCACTAATTTTATCTTTTTTTAAATGATTTTCTTGGTTATGATTGATGTAATTGTAGTCTGATGGACAAATGGCGAGCGACAAGAGCATGGGTAGAGAAGACGATGCCTTCAATACATTTTTCAGCGAAACGGGTGCTGGAAAACACGTACCACGAGCGCTATTTGTAGATCTAGAGCCCACTGTGGTTGATGAGGTTCGAACGGGGGTGTATCGCCAGTTGTTCCACCCCGAACAACTCATCAGTGGCAAAGAAGATGCTGCCAATAACTTTGCTTGTGGCCACTACACTAGTAAAAATAACCCCCAATTTTAGCAATTTAATTACCAGTATTTTGTGTAAACTATGCTATTATGGGTGTTTAGATTTCCCCATATATGGTACTCTCTGTGTGCATCCTCATGCTACAAACATTGCTTGAGATGGAAAAAAACAAGGAGCCCTATGATACTACCATATCCAGTATAAATAAGCAATGTCATCAAAGTTACCTTGTACTGCCTTATCCGAAATGAAAAAAATAATATATATATATATATAGTCCGGATCTTAAGCTCACCTCTTATCCAACTCACCCGAGCTCACCCCCCTTTAGCGACGGTTCGGTCATACAACCGTCGTCTATACTTTTAGCAGACCACATATAGCGTCGCTAAAAGTATAGACGACAGTTGTATGACCGAACCGTCGCTAGGTTCGTCGCTAAAAGGGGTGAGCTCGAGTGAGTTGAATAAAGGGTGAGCTTAAGATCCGGACCGTGTGTATATATATATATATATAAGTACCAGTGAGCGTATAATGATAGCACATTGGTTACTAACATAAAAAATAAATAATAAATAAATAAGGTTGTGTCGTTCAATTGGATGGTCGGCCGGTTAACTTTGTTCACATGGGAATGTAAGTATTTTGTTGAATATTGGAAATTTGTGCGTGATGATGAATGGTGTTGTTTACATTATTCATTGGGTGCCCATTTGTGACTTTGAATTTAAATACGTTTTGCTTTTCTTACATGGTGAAATGAAAGGAAAGCAAGCCCTCCCTTGTCATGAGACAGATTATGAAGCATGAAAAATGCATTTATGATCAATTACAAATTATTAATTCATTATTTATGCTTTCAGTTGGGAAAGAGATCGTCGATGTGTGCCTAGACCGCATCAGGAAGCTTGCAGACAATTGCACTGGATTACAGGGGTTCTTGATTTTCCATGCTGTTGGTGACTTGGCGGTGGAACTGGCTCAGGCCTTGGCTCTCTACTCCTTGAAAGGCTTTCCGTGGACTATGGAAAGAAATCGAAGCTTGGATTCACTGTTTATCCGTCTCTCCTCAAGTTTCAACCTCTGTTGTAAATTGGCAAAGAAACTCTGCTGGCACACCATTCCTTTTATTGTTGTTTATTATTATTATGATTATTATTTTCTTGTAGCCATTACTTTGTTCCCCTCAATTTTACCATTACTTTGTTCCCCTCAAGTCTTCATATTAACATTTTATCATTTTACTATTTTATCAAAGAGCAACAAGGCTAATAGTTTTCTGCCCCAACCGTCATTGTATTTTGCTCTATCCTCTCTCTGTTTTTCGCTGCTACATATCAATGTTTTTGTGTTTTACTAGATAACAAAATCAAAGACAGAAACAGAAACAAAAAACAAAAGCAAAATGATAGACAACAACAAATTGGAATCCACGACTGCTCTTCCTCAATTATGCGTGTAATGATAGAGATATGAAGCAGTTTATACACTAGTTGTAGTTGCAGAGAAACAGAGCATGTGGGGCCATGGGGTTAGCATGCACTATCCTTGGTGAGTTAAAATTAGAGCAAACCTCACAAGCAGTGGTACTCTATTCATTATGCGGAGTGTTTGTCGCGGTGGGGATGTAAGTGATTCCGATGATGGGGATTGTACTTCCGGCGGCAGTGGTGGCGGTGGTTGCCGCGGCGGAGGCAGTGGTGGTGGTGAGGAGAGAGATAAAAAGGAGAGAGAGAGAGGGGAATAGAAATTATTATGTGGGTTTTGTGTGAAGGAAAATATTAGGAGATGTAGAAAAAAAGATATGGAAAAGACATAAACACCCCTCTAAATCCTTTAGCCGGTCACTTTTGACCGGTTAATCAAAGAAAAGGTACTTTTTGTTACGTTTAATTGAAATTTGGGGTGAACTTAGACATTTTTTTCGATTTTGGGTGCAAAAGTCAACAAGGTGTAAAGTTTGGGGTGCAAAGTGTCTTTTAGTCTTAAATAAAGCAATCTACCAAAAAGTGCAAGACAAATATATAAAAGATACGAGGCTACCAAATATAAATAGCAAGACCCCAAAACCTTTTTTCGAAACAAATAAACTACAACAAAAAGCCCAACATCAATAGTTAGTGCAAAACCAACCGTAGAGATTAGAAAATTCTGGACAACTACTACTTTGGGAGTTACCTTAGATGTAGGTCCACTGTCAGTACCAAATTCCAAGCATGCAAGATTCTATATTAACTTTATATCCCAAAAACTGCATTCCAAAAATTGAATTCTACATTAAATTCATATCTCAAACTTCACAAATAACACAAATAAAGTTATTAGAAACTATCCATTAAGACATTAAAACAATGGGTAGTTATTCAAGAACAAAAACATATCCAATAGATATGAAAAACAATGCCTAACACATTGAGGCTCTTGATTAAGCTTCAAATATAAAATGCAAATATAGCAAATTAAAGAGCTTGAAATGCTTTACTTTGTAGTTTTTGGTTATCCAACTAAAAGCGAAAGGTAAATTTCTCTTTTCATAGTGGTATTTCAACAAATATGTGATATGCACAACTCCTAAATAATATGAAATCAAACTTGGTAACCTACAATTAACAAATAAATTTTTTAATTCAATTCATTAGGCAATATACAATTCAAACTATTCATACGAAAGTAATTATTAATTAAAAAACAATAACTACCTTTTATCGTACTCCATTCATTCCAACTATAAAATAAATTAACTTTGGAAGTGGTAATATAAAAGCATCTAAAGCCTCATCAAATAAAATCTCTTTATCAAGCTGACACGTCACATCATTCTTTTGTTGAGAACTACCTACAAAGCTTAATAAAACCAAAACTATTGACAATTTTTTTTTGTATACATAAGATCATTCTTTTTCAAGATTATTAAATATTAATTACATTTGTTAGTTCATTTAATAAAATTTGAATAGAAACTGATAAGAACTAACACAATATCCATAAAACCTCATCTTTTTTAATTTGATGTAAAATAAGAATCAGATGTTTTAGTATAAAAAAATTATATAAGAAATTTATTCAATTGTGTATGATGTTTAGACATCATGTGAGTTAAAATTATGAATAGGAGCCCTAGAATGTGTACTTACTGTATTACCATATAACATTTTTTTTGTGAATTTGCATGTACTATCACATAATGGTAAAATCCTCTAAACACTGCTCTTTTGCGAATTTCAATATATTAAAGCAGATTAGAAACCAGAGAGCTTATAGAGAGAGAGAAACTCACAATTCAAAAGGCATTGTAAATTGATACTGTAGAAGTATGTGTTGTCGTATTAATTCCCCGACCACAATGCGTCGTTGTGAGTGACAAATTTCTTCTTCTGATTTGTGGCTCTGCTTGTTCTCAATTTCTCGAAAATCGGTTCCGATTTCTAATATACGAGTGCAGGCCATCAGCGGATTCCTTAGGTATAAATAGTTAATACAGTTGTGACTTTCATTTTTATGCTTCCTTGTATTCTTTTCTGAAGTCATCCCTGTATCATACTCCATTCATTCCAAATATAAAATCAATTACCTTTGGAATGAGATAATATAAAATCATCTAAAGCCACATCAAATATAGTCTCTTTATCACATCATTCTTTTGTTCATAACTACCTACAAAGTTCAATACAACCAAAACTTACCGATTGAAGTCCCATCAACATGAAACCATAACAATATAGTGAACAATTTCGTTTTTGAACAAATTGATGAAAATAAAATCCCAAATCACATAGCCAGTTTTCATCACGCAAAAATCCCAAATCACATACCCATTCATAATACAAAATACAAAATAGTAAAAATATCATGCCAGAGAAAACACCTCACCTAAAAGTAACTGCCCAAGATCTAAAACTGGCAAACTAAGTATAATTCAATCATTCAATTCATATCACCTCTTTCTGATGCCAGAAATCTTTTTCATTATGTAGTTGTGAAATTTTAAGCCCTAAATCAACCTGAAAATTATAAGACGAAGGACCGTTATCACAGATTATTTAAGCATAATGTAGAATATCAAAAGAAAGTCAAACATTAATAAGTAAGCAACTTCACAATGCTCTGTATTACTTATCTAATCACTCCAATTTAATAAAGTTTTTTACCTCTTTATTTATGTATGCATTTTTGTCCTTTTGTAATTGTTTGATTTGTTCTTTTAGGCTGACCTGCATAAACCCAGCAAGTTACTTAATGCATCATACTGAAAGACAAAAAGATCAAGAAACTATGTAAAGTTAGAATGCATTTTATCCTCTCTATTCAGCCAGAAAAGCTTCTAAGCCTAGAATGAGACGCACTGTAAAGGTGCGAAGGGACCGAAATAACATATTTCTTTGTGAAATAGCAACTCCCTAAATATAAATACCAATGTTTCTTTTCAATTTGACAGCCATAATGCATACAGCCGCAAAGGGGATCCCATGAATTGACTGTAAAGGCGTTCAAAAAATCTTTTGAAAGTTTTGGTATAAATATGATAAACAGATTCATGTATAAATCAAGTACCTGAAAATTGCAGGTGAGAGTTTTGGAATTTAAAACAACAATCAACACAATAGCTATAAAACTAATTCAAAAAAAAAAGTACAATTTAAAACAGCAATCAACACAATAGCTATAAAACTAATTCGTAGTGCATAAAACTTTAAAGTGTTGTGTTTTTATTTTTATTTTTTACGAATTCTCCAACTTACGTCTGTACAATTTTGGTCGGCTTCTATTATGTGTAAAGGGCCTATATGGAGAAGAATTGGACCGGATAGTGTCGTTGATATTGGGACTGTTCAAGATGGTGGACAGAATTCCAGATAATGGCTTAAGCCGTTCTTGTGTTGGATATTATTGTCTGTGTGAGTTCTATTACATCTCGTAAAGTTTCCAAATCAGCACTTGGTATATCCTTAAACCTCAGGGGTTCAAGCCCGGGCACTAAGTCCTGCAACATGAAATCTACAATACAGAATAGCTATGTTTGAGTTTTAGTGTAGTCCTTATTAGCAAGTACAAACAAATATTTATTGAATACAAATGTTTTTATTTATTTATTTATATGTTATTATCACATCTTACTTATTGAGTAATTGAAAGAAAGTTTGTACATTTAATGAAGCTGATTTCATGGGTAGCTAGCACCAGCATGATTGTTGTTAATTCGTAGGCGAATGTATCCTTGAAGTTTCTTTGACAATTTATACATAAAGTCTGTGTCTGGCGTTATAACGTTGTAGTCACAAAGTTTAGATTCTTGTTTTGGTAAAACCTATTTACCTTCTATGAGGAACAATCTTCGCAGCCTCTCTTCTTGTTTCTCGTAAAAGATTATCTGAAAGATTATGAATGACAATCAAAGTTTTTATACATATAAAGTTATGCACAGATAAAAAAAACTTTGTTAATAAGAACTGATTAATGGATCTATTAAATATTGAGGGAAAGATAGGATGATTACTATTTATACATAAATAAGGAACTTACAACAATTTCTGTATCCTTTGCAGTTCGGAAACATCTAGCTCTTTGTTGATTCATTTTAGCCCTTGGTGCAACGCCATATACATTAAAAATTTAAGCCACTCATACCTTAACAAATGCTAAATTAATTTACATCTAAATGAAATATCATACATGTTAAGAACATATATCACATTCCAAAAACAGAATTCAAGCTCCAATTCCCCCCTTGAAGACCTTGTATTCTGCTTTTTAGGTAATTGAAGGCCATGACCTCTTTGTGTCATTCCACCAAACATGTAATGTGCAAAACCCTTGCTCAAACTCCTCCATAATCCTTTCATTTGAATCCCAAGAAACCCTTTGAGTCTTGAACTGACTCTGCATCAATATTCAATTCAAAATTGATTCCGGTTTAACAATCTATTGTTCTCTTCTTCAATTCCATGTCTTTTTTTGCCTTAATTATTTCTTCATACTATTGTTCTCTCAAGCTGGGTATCTCAGGATAGAGAAAAAAACACAAAATCAAATTTATTTGACTAATTAATCAAACAAACCACACTTAAATTAAGAACCCAAAAAAATAGATAGAGAGAGAGTGACTAATGACTCCCTTCAGAGACTCGTTAACGGCAGAGCTAACGGCGAATTTTCTGAGATTCGTGACAATCCGGCCGATCTTCTCCCATCTTTCCGGATCAGGGACGTAGTCCTCTAATTTCTGAGCTCCGTCTCCAAATTTAGTAACGGCGGCTGCGAAATAGGTAACATAGAAACCTCGGGACTCTTTTGAATATGACGAAATACTGAGACTTGTTACTATTGAGCTCTGAAGAAGAGGAGGAGTTGTATTGAAAAAGGGATGAATTTAATGAAGAAGGGAAACAGAAACGGAAGAGGAAGAAGAATCGGAAAAGCCAACTGAAAAATCAATTGAGTTTACTCATCTCGTAATTGATTAAGGGTCGACCCAACGAGTTTTTCAATTGAAAAATGAGTTCTTCAATCCAACGGATCGCCTTACGTGCCTTTATATATAAGGATTGATTGGATTTGATAAAATTTCAATCCATATTTTTATTTTTAAAAACAATAGGCTTAAACCTGAACCCATTTTTATACATTCCGATTCCTAAGCCAAGAGACCAATTAGTCCTCTATGTTGATCAAACAAAAAACAAGTCATGCGTCTTTCTTTTTCATCTCTGTGTCTGCACATTGATAACAAGCCAGAGTATTCATCCAACGTACAGTCGTTTTCTGATTGGTCCATTTCCAATCTATCTTCTCTGATGTCTCTTCACTTGTTTTCCTTTTCCTTTACTTGTTCATCAGTATTATTTTATCCCTTTTAAATTAGAGATATAATTTAATTTTTAAAATTAAACATCGATATATTAAATTTTAAAATTGGTATGACTCATAAAAATTTATAACGAAATAAAGTTTGTGATTAATAGTTTTTATTATATACTATACAATTATAATAATGTATTAAATAAAAATTAAATAAATTCACATAAATCTGAAGTTTAATATGTTGCTATTTGATCTCAAAAGTCAAATTATATCTTTAATTTTGGAACGAAAGTACGACAAAAAGTATAATCGAAGAAAATATTTTTATGTATTGAAATGACAATGGATTTGAAAATTAAACATTTTTAAATTCCCGTTTGGTTATAGAAGATTTTTTTTAATTGGCTCACAAAATGGCGTTTGGTTTCAGATGATTTTTGTTAATTGGCTCATAATTTTATGATTTTTTATTGTCATATTCAAGTTTTAAGTTCAATTGTAATTAGGGGTGATCATGGTGCGGTTTGAAGTCCAAACCGCTTATGTGCGATTTGAAAAATTCAAAATCGCACACAAAATCGTTTGTGATTGGTACGGTGCGGTTTTAAAGTGTGCGGTGCGACTTTAATTGGTGCAGTTTTGGTTCCAAAACCAATTAAAATAACAAAAAAGTCTAAGCTTTCAATAAAATTTAACATAGAACTTACATCGAGCAATTAACTTAGTGACAAAGTCGACAATGAGAATTATATCAAGCATAGAACCAAAGTTTCTTCTGTAAGACCCTAACTTTTTTATAAATAAAAATCGAATTTCCTCTAACTATTATTTTGAATAATAAAGTATTAATTTGATATAATGCTTTGATTATGGGTGAAATGTGCAAATTTTGTAAATTAAGCAAGTGGTTATAAAATATTCATTGTTGTCGGGGAATATTCGTTTGATCGTGGAATATTCTTATTGTCGGGAAATATTCGTACGATAGCGCAGTCATTTGTGGGCCCCATAACGAAAAACGGTCGGATGAAGAAAATGACAAATTTGAGTTTTTATAAATAACGGCGTAGTTGTTACCGTTAATACTGTTGGAATACTCGGTGATTAAAATACAATAATACGCGTAGTTACACAGTAACACACGGTATTGCACAGTATTGTTGGATTATTGATTCTTACGTAAGAAGGTACTACTTAATAATTGTTACAGTAATTACTGTTCAATATTTTATTTTATTGATTCAATAATTGCTACGTTGATATTTTATATTATTGTTGTTTCAATAATTGTCACTGCACAGTATTTTTTATTATCAGATTAATAATTCATATTATTTGAATAATATTATTAGATAGCATTATTGGCAATGTCTAAGGAAGTTCTGTCTAAGGAGAGGTTTTGTAAGACCCCGAATTTTATGAAATAAAAGTATTCAATTTTTCTTATAATTACAATTCAGTAAATGGTTAAATTGATAAATGTTAAAGTTAAGGGTGATATATGAATTTTTTTTTCGAAATACACAAGTGGTTATAAAATATTCATTGTTGTCGGGGAATATTCGTTTGATCGTGGAATATTCTTACTGTCGGGGAATATTCATACGACGGCGCAGCCTTTTGTGGGCCCCATAACGGAAAGCGATTGGATGAAAAAAATGACAAGAGTAAGTTATTTATAAATAACGACGTAGTTGTTACAGTTAACACTGTTGGAATACCCGGTGGTTAAAATACAGTAATACGCATTGTTGCACAGTAGCACACGGTATTGCACCAATTATTAATTTTTACGTAAGAAGGCATTACTCAATAATTATTACAGTAATTACTGTTCAGTATTTTATTTTATTGATTCAATAATTGCTGCGTTGATATTTTATATTATTGTTGTTTCAATACTTGTCACTAAACAGTATTTTTCATTATCGGAGCAATAATTCATATTATCTAAATAATATTATTAGATAATATTTTTGGTAATGTCTAGAAAGTTCTGTCTAAGGAGAAGTTTGGTCACCTAATTGCGCGCCATTAAGGAGAAATCCTTATTGGAAAGCCCTCTCTTTCCTGGGAACGGCCTGGTTGCCAGTACTGTGATTCTGTAATATTATTTGTGAATAATTAATTATTGATTTATATGATGAGGAAAATATTTATTTTATGTGGATATAGATGGAGAAAAATTTTAAAGTGACAATTGTTAAAATTTGATATTTTATCTTCTTTGATAAAATAATATTTTATTATATTATTATAATATAATAATGATGATATTTTTATAATGATTGTGAGATATATGAGTATATGAGGAGAAAGAGTATTTTTGTTGCATTAAATGATTAACACATGTTTTGTGTGTCGGTGGACCCCATTTCTTTACTGAAATTTGATTATAGCCTGTAAAATCATCCGTATGTGAATTTCGGTCAATTTCTATTTGGAATTTGGAAAAACTTTATTCTGCAAAGTTGTAGAGAATTGAATTTTCTATAAAAACTCGCGAGATTCGAATTTTCTGATAAAAGGGCTATTTATTATGAATTATTGAAGTTCCGTAGTTCCAAAATAATTGATTTTTTGAAGTTTTAAATATTTTATTTATGAAAAACGTTTTTCTTACCTTTTTTTTAGAAGGTTAGCATGTGTTTATGGCTGAATTCAAGTATCTAGAGGTGGGCTTGAATATTTTGTAATTATATTAATAATATATTCAATTTTCTGTTTTGGTGTTCTAAGCATTTTTTATAAATAGGGTGCTTAGGTTAGAATTGAAAATCACATCAGAAACTGAAGTTTTCTCTCTATTTCTCTCTCTATATATCGAGCGTATTCTTGTGAGTATTTTGATATCTTGAGTGTTGCTATACGGTGCAAGTTCGTTTAGCGTTATTCCAGTCAAAAGTACTGTTCTTTTGAGGTAAGGGATATTGTCGTAAGGGATGTTATTTTTTTATCAATGATATTATTTCTTTCAATATCATTATACCGGAATATTGGTAGAATTTTTCTTGTAAAATTCTTATCTTTTCATGTCGGGGTTACTATTCACGAGTTACTATTCACGAGTTACGATTCACGAGTTACTATTCATGAGTTACTATTCACGAGTTATTATTCATGAGTTAGTATTTACGAGTTACTATTCATGAGTTACTATTCACGAGTTACTATTCATGGGTTACTATTCACGAGTTACTATTCATGGGTTACTCTATTCACGAGTTACTATTCATGACAAAATTGGTTTCTTTTTCTAACCAAATTATAGTTGATTTATGAATATTACTCTTGAGATTAAAACTATATGTTGATCATATTATTTTTTTATCATATATAACATTTTTATAACCCTAATGATGATATTTCTCTTTGACTTGAGTGTAAAGATGGGTAAATTTTTGGTACGATCATGACTATGAGTTCTCTTTGGCCAGTAGTGCAAAGTTGAATTATTGACTGGTATGATCATGACCATTGAATTTATAATTGAATATCTTTAGCTTAAGTGCAAAGGTGAAATGATCAACGTGGTTATAATTATTAGTTATATAAATTCTGAAATGATTATATATTTCTTTGAGATAATAATATATTTGGCTTGTAGTGCAAATATGAGCTGTTGAGGAATATCTTTGGCCTGTAGTACAAAGATGAATTGTTGATGAATATCTTGGCCTGTAGTGCAAAGATGAAATTATTAGTATGATTATGAACATGAACTGTGATTTGGTATAACCATGATCTTTGATGTTTCAGGTAAAGACAAAGTGATGAAAATTATCTTTGTTCTGGATGAGAAGAGGAATTTAAAACTACAATTATGATTATGAGTTATACATGTGATTGTGGACATGAATTGTTGATTGATATTACAGGGATAAAACATTGTTGGTGAACTTTTAACATAGAGAAGATAATAGACTTTATAGTCTATTTGACTCTTCTAATGGATTGCTCGTTCCGCTGCAACTATGGTTGAAATTTTTATCATCTACCATATGTTCTAAATCTCTGATTTAATTCTGTTGAAGGCTATTGATAACTTATTTATCTTTAGTCATGATATTCTTTACTGGGCTAGTTGTGCTCACCCTTCTGTTTCACAATTCCTTTCAGGTAATAAGAATGTAGCTGGGTCGAGCGGGGGTAACAGGGGAATAGAACGGTGGTCATCATTTAGTAGTTATATTTGGTGAATCATCTAGGGTGAAGCGAACCCAACGTTGGAAGGGTGTTTTACCACTATCATACAAGATGTCTAACGACACACAACCTCGTGTCATCATAAGACATGGTTGTGCACATCTACTTGTTGAGTATATCTACAAGCACTACCTATATGATCTTGGAGTTTGGTTGAAGTATAATTCTCAATTAGAGACGGTGGAGATAATGATATGTCAAGAGAAGACTTACCATTGGAAAGAATATGATAGTAATCTTCTCATTTTTCTTTGGGGTCTATTGGGTCAACCAAGGATAATTCTGTGGCCATATGATATCTATCATAACCTAGAAGCATGGCCTCCCATGTACGAGGGTTTTCTTGAGCACTTCCCAAAGATTCTAATTTCTAAAATAGTTTTTGACTATACATTTATGTAAGGTGTCATTGTGACGTGCTTGGGACATGAGTCACAGTTGGTATATATTTGTATCCAAACTCACAGCATATGTGTTGTTGTATTTTACACGATAATTGTTGTAATAAAGTTGTAGTTGTTATCTGTACCATGTATTTGGCGACTCAAAATAGGTTGGATGGAATAGACCTATTTTGGGGGCGTCACAGGTTTGGTCACCTAATTGCGCACCAGTAAGAAGAAATCCTTATTGAAAAGTCCCCTCTATCCTGGGAACGACCTGGTTGTCATAATTATGATTCTGTAATATTATTTGCGAATAATTAATTATTGATTTATATGATAAGAAAATATTTATTTTTATATGGATATAAATGAAGGAATTAATGCTGAGGTATTTTATCAGTATTTTGTCGAAATAGAGGTATTAAAAATCGTCCGTATGTGAATTTTGGGCATTTTCTGCTTAGAATTTAAAAAAATTTTCTTCTACAAAGTTGTAGAGAATTAAATTTCTTATGAAATAGATATGAGATTTGAATTTTTCTGATAAAAGAGCTATTTATTATGAATTATTGAAGTTGCTGATTACTGTTTAAATTTAAAATATTTTGAAAATTTTCTTAAATGGGTGGGCCCCACTTTTGGTTGGTTAGAAATGTACTGAAATTTTATTTCAAAAGTGGTAGGCGTGAATAGTAGCAGGAAAAGCCATCAGGTAGCAGGTTAGTCTGCTTTGGCGTTCTAAGCATTTTCCTATAAATAGGGTGCTTAGTTAGAATTGAAAATCACACCAGAATCATAAGCTTTCTCTCTCAATATTATCGAGCGTATTTTGTGAGTATTTAGATACTTTGTGAGTTGCTATTTAGTACAAGTTTCTTTCAGCCTTATACTTGATATTTCAGCCGGAAGTATTGTTCTTTTGAGGTAAGAGATGTTATTTTCTTCGTAAATGATATTATTTCCTTTAATATCATTATGCCGAAATATTGATATGAATTTTATTGTAGAATTTCTATTTTTTTGTGTTAGGATTATTATTCACGTATACGACACTATTCTCGAATACGACACTATTCACAGAAAAATAAAATTTTCTCTTTTTTGTCGAAGATGTCTAGTATGGTTATTATCTTTGATTGTATCCATGTTTTGATCTTTATTTTTGAATTTTACTCCATTATGGTTTATTATGGAGCGTTTTTGAATTTGGATTATCTAAAGTACGAATCCTTAATTTTTGTCCTTTTATATCACTGGATTCGTTTTTTTTAAAATATTTTTCATCATCCTTAGTCTTAAATGATGATATAACTGTATATCTTTGACCTGTAATGCAAAGATGAATGATTACCTGATAAATATCTTTGGCCTGTAGTGTAAAGATGAATAGGTGTTGAGATGAACATGACCAACTGGTGATACAAATGAATATCTTTGGCCCGTAGTGCAAAGATGAATATTTGATGGAAGATGTATATTGATTGATGTTATAGGGATAAAATATTGATTGTGACGCCCCCAAAATTAGGTATACATCACCCATCTTAGGTCGTCAGATACATGGTACAGAAAACAAATACAACTTACTAATACAACTGTCGTGTACAATACGACAAAACATAACTATGAGTTTGAATACAATTATTACCTACTAGAGACTATACAAACTCAAAAGGAGTCCTCATTACAATTATTGTCACACTATTTAATAGAATAGTGAGGACTACTAATACTATCATCTGGTCCATCACTCCGTTCCCGGACTCGTCCCAGCTATATTCTCATTTCTTGAAGAGAACAGTGAAAGAAAGGGTGAGCTCAACTAGCCCAGTAAGAAATATTATGACTAAGATAATGCATAATAAATTATCATTAGCCTTCAACAGTGTTAAACTGATAAAATATAACGAACATCAAGTTTAACTGCAGCGGAACAAGCAATCCATTAAAAGAGTCAAGTAGAAAATAAAATCTACTATCTTCTATGATTTAAAAGGTTTTTCAACACTGTTATAGCTAGGACTCAGCTTAATAAAATAATCTACATCATCGAATCACCCCTGCACTACGGCCAAGGATATTCGTGTATTCATTAATGGTCATGATCATGCCAACAACTGTCCATCAATGCACTACGGGCTAATGAGGACTTTTACCACATCATTTGTAACATTACGATCATGATTATACCGAATAATCCCTGGTCATAATCATACTAAGTCCATCTATGCACTACAGGCCACAGATGACTTTCAACATTTTATAAACATGAGGATGATGACAATGATATAAGAATTCAATAAAACAAGTTCAAGAATTAATTTATCCAAGAATTAACAACGTCCAAATTGTCAACATGATACTACTTTGTGGAGTAAAATTCAAGAATGCTTAGAATAATATTTTCATGAAAAGATACTGGATGAAACACAATTATCAAGGATATTTCGACATAATAATAAATAATGGAACCAGGTCCGGCGTAAACGCACAGACAGGATATTCCGACAGAATAATAAATAATGGAATCAGGTCCGGTGTAAAACACACAGACAAGATGTTCCAACAGAATAATAACAAGACGGAACCAGGTCCGGTGTAAAACACACAGACAGGATGTTCCAACAGAATAATAATAAAAACGGAACCAGGTCCGGTGTAAAACACTCAGACAGGATGTTCCAACAGAATAATAATAAAAACAGAACCAGGTCCGGTGTAAAACACACAGACAGGATGTTCCAACAGAATAATAGAAGAATATCACCAAGTATAGGGTAGACCGCGTATACAGGTTATTCCAACAGAATAATAAGAAATAGAATAACAAAAGTTCTCTTCATGAATAAGAAAGAATAACACCCCTTACCGTTTTAAAGAAGAACTGAAATAAGGAAGTAGTTAAGTAGCAGAATATTTTTCTTCTCTCTCTCTATAGTTTCTCTCTCTAGAGTTCAGTGAATTCGTAAGAAATACTGAAGGAATAAACTGCTATTTATAAAAAAATAGAATGCATAGTAACTAATCCATGAACGGTCCAGATTGATTACTTTAATCTGACGGTCCATATTTAAAGAAAAATCTTTTAAATAAAATATAATATATTCTATTTATAGAATAACTTTAATAAAGTATTCTGTTTTATATAAAAAGATGTTTCTGTTTTATTACGTTAATAATACGAATAAAACAAAACTTCATTATCGCTAAATAATTCATATTATTAGCTGACAATAATTGAATCAAACTGAGTGACTTCTCACATAAGCATTAATAATCAATACCGTGTGCTACTATGCAACCACATGTGTTACTGTACTTTTACTGCCGAGTAGTTCAACAGTATCAATGGTAAAACTTCCGCAGTTATTTTTAATAAAATATTTTTGTCGTTTTCTCAATCCGACAATAATTCCGTTGTGGGGTCCACCAATGATTGTGCCGTTGTATGAATATTCCCTTTTAAAACGAATATTCCCTGACCAATCGAATATTATATAACAACTTGCGTACTTTGTAAAATTTATAAATATTACCCACAACTATAACATTATATCAAATTAACTCCATAATATTTAAAAATGATATTTATAGAAAATTCATCTTTATTTATAAAAGTTGGGGTCTTACAACCTCCCCTTCTTATGAAATTTCACCTTCGAAATTAGGGTACGTACCTGGTATGTCGAATAGGTAAGGATACCTTGACTTCATATCAGATTCTAACTCCCAAGTCATTTCCTCAACATCGTAATTTCTCCACAAAACTTTGACTTGAGGTATAACCTTGGAGCGTAGAATATGTTCCTTTTTATCCAAGATTTGAACAGAAACTTCTTCATACGTCAAATCCTCCGCTATTTCGTCCGGTTCTAACTCAATAATGTGGTTCGGGTCTTCCACATATTTACGTAACATAGATATGTGAAAAATATTATGAACACGAGACATATATACTTGACAGTAAAGCTAGTCTATAAGCCACAGTTCCTACTCGATCAAGGATTAAAAATAGACTGATAAATCGAGGATTGAGCTTTCCTCTCTTTCCAAATCTCGTAACTCCTTTCCATGGAGCAACACGTAAGAACACATGATCTCCTATATCAAATTCCACGTCCTTTCGATGAAGATCAACATAACTCTTTTGTCGATCTTGTGAGGTTTTTATACGTTGTCGGATCGCTTGAATCTTTTCTGTAGTCATACGTACCAACTCCGGTCCCAACAACGTTGCTTCACCCACCTCATCCCAGCATACTAGAGAACGACATTTTCTTCCATACAATGCTTCGAATGGAGCCATGCCAATACTTGATTGATAACTGTTGTTGTAGAAAAACTCCACCAATGGTAAGAACTTGTCCCAACTTCCCTTGAAGTCAAGGACACAGAGTCTTAATAAATCTTCTAGAGTTTGAATAGTCCTCTCTGATTGTCCGTCCGTCTGAGGATGATATGCCGAACTAAATCATAAATTCGTGCCCATAGCATTTTGTAAACTATCCCAAAATCGTGAAGTGAATCTTGGGTCTCGATCAGAAACTATGGATACTGGCATACCATGCAGTCTTACAATCTCGTTTATGTACATACGAGCAAGACGTTCAAGTGTATAAGTTTTTCGTATCGGTAAGAAATGAGCAGACTTAGTCAATCTATCAACAATAACCCAAATTGCATCTATACCTTGAGAAACCTTAGGAAGACCGGTAACGAAATCCATGGTAATGTGCTCCCACTTCCATTCTAGAATTTCAAGTGGTTGCAATGGACCTTTTGGTACTTGATACTCCGCTTTGACTCGTTGACAAGTTAGACACCTTGAGATAAACAATGCTATCTCTCGCTTCATATTGCTCCACCAAAATGTATGACGAAGATCATGTTACATTTTGGTACTCCAAGATGGATTGTAAACGGTGTGTTGTGCGCCTCCATCATGATTTCATACTTTAAATTAGGGTTGTTAGGAATACAAAGTCTGGAGTTGACTCGAAGTATTCCTTCTTCATCGATTCTTGCTTCCGGCATAGCACCTTCTTGCACTTTCTTCCTCATACGCATCAGCTCCAGGTCTGTAGCTTGAGCAACTTTAACTTTATCGATTAAAGTTGGTTCTACTCGTATATTCGCCATCATCACATGGGTCCTTGGAGTCTTTAACTCTATCTCCATCCTTTGCAAGTCACGCAAAATGGGCCTTTGTGTTGACAATATCGCACTTGTACTTGCATATGATCTTCTACTCAATGCGTCAGCTACCACGTTCGCTTTTCCAGGATGGTATTGAATGGTATGATCATAATCTTTCAACAGTTCAAGCCAACGTCGTTGTCGCATGTTGAGTTCCTTTTGAGTGAAGAAATATTTGAGACTTTTATGATCCGTAAAGATCTCCACATTCTCCCCATACAAGTAATGCCTCCAAATTTTAAGTGCAAAGACAACAGCTGCCAACTCTAGATCATGAGTAGGAAAATTCCTCTCATATACCTTGAGTTGTCTTGATGCATATGCTATGACTTTTCCATATTGCATGAGAACGCATCCCAACCCTTTGCTCGAAGCATCACTGTAGATGACAAATCCCTCCGAGCCAGATGGTATTGTTAGAACATGTGCTGAAATGAGTCTCCTCTTGAGTTCTTGAAAACTCTTCTCACATTCTTCGCTCCAACCGAACTTTGTATCTTTCCGAGTTAGCTGAGTTAATGGAGTAGCGATTCTAAAAAATTCTTCCACGAATCTCCGATAATAACCACCTAAACCAAGAAAGTTACGTACTTCGGTCACTGATTTAGGTTGCTCCTAGCTTTGAATAGCTTCAATCTTTGTCGGGTCAACAGATATTCCACGACTTGATACTACGTGCCCAAGGAATGCTACCTCCTCCAGCCAGAACTCGCACTTCTTCAACTTGGCATAAAGCTTGTATTCACGAAGCTTTTAGAGTACTAGCCTCAAGTGTTGCTCATGATCTTCACGGCTTTTGGAATAAATAAGGATGTCATCAATAAAGACGACGACCATAAAGTGATCCAAATATTCCTTAAATACCCGGTTCATCATATCCATGAAGGCAGCAGGAGCATTAGTCAATCTAAAGGACATGACTAGGAATTCATAATGCCCGTACCGAGTTCTGAAAGCCGTCTTTGGAATATCCTCAGTTTTAACCTTTAGCTGATGATATCCAGAACGAAGATCGATCTTTGAAAAGAATTGTGCTCCTTGCAACAGGTCAAACAGGTCATCAATACGTGACAATGGGTACCTGTTTTTGATGGTGACATGATTCAACTCCCGATAATCAATACAAAGTCGCATACTTCCATCTTTCTTCTTCACGAATAGCACATGAGCACCCCAAGGAGAAGTACTAGGACGAATAAAGCCAATGTCTAACAATTCCTGCAGTTGGATCTTTAACTCCTGAAGTTCAATAGGAGCCATTCGATATGGGGCTTTAGAAATGGGTTTTGTACCGGGTTCAAGGTCGATATAAAATTCAATTTCACGCTCTGGGGGTAGGCCAGGAAGTTCTTCAGGGAATACGTCAGGGAATTTATTAACAATAGAAATATCATTCAAAACTGACGTATTTTTGTTTAGATCCGTGATATGAGCTAAGAAAGTTTGACATCCGTTTTTAATAAACGAATAGCTTTATGGCTTGAGATGACAGCGATTGATTTTAATGGTTTGGTTGCTTGAATTCGCATAATAGGTCGATTAGGAATATGAAAGCTAACAACCTTACGAAAACAATTAATTTTTGCATGATGAGTAGTTAACCAATCAATCCCTAGAATCACGTCAAATGCAAGTATTTTTAATGAAATAAGATCGACAGGTAATGTGTGGGTACCAACTTGAACCAAACAGGACTTATAAACCATGGATGTAATGAAGGTTTCTCCCAATGGAGTTTCAACAGATAAGTCAAAGTCTAATTTCTCTGAAGTCAAATTTAATCGATGAGCGCAAGTAGGAGAAATAAAAGAATGGGTAGAACTAGTATCAAATAAAGTATAGTCTTCGTTAGAGTTTATGATAAGCTTACCCGTGATGATCTCATTCGGGTTCCTTGCTTTCTGGGAGGTCACAACAAACGCTCTCCCTTGTACTATCGATTTTGACTTTTCTGGGACGGCCTTTGGTGTCTCCATCCTGGCTGAACTTATTTTTGGTAAACGACAAAATCGAGCTAAATGACATTCTCTTCCACAATTATAATATGCTTTAGACGGCAACGCGCAGTTTGGACTGATGTGCCCCTCCCCTCCGCATTTGAAATATATGATAGGTGGTCGTTCTCCTTCCTTAACAACGGGTGCTGGTGCTGACGTCTTTCCATCATTGTTGAATCTCCTCTTCTTAAAATGACCATTCTTATTGTTTTGGCCCTGATTACCACCGAAGTGGTTACCATTTCTGGCCTGTTGATTCCCTCCACGCTTGTTGTCACCGCTTCGATGACTGCTCTCACTGGTATTATCATTTTGCCGACTGCTCTCTTTTGGTTGCGTTGACTCGTTATCGCGCTCCACTAACTGAGCCCTATTCACAACATCTGAATACAAACACAATTTATGAGAAATAAGATGTTGACGTATCTTAGGTTTCAGACCTCGCAAAAACATTCACGTCATTCGCTCTTCATTATCCACCAAGTGGGACGCAAACCGGGACAACTCAACAAATTTAGCCTCATACTGCGACACGGTCATATTATTCTGCTCCAATTTGATGAACTACACCTCCTTCATGTGACGAACACTTTCGGGAAAGTATTTGTCATTGAACAGCTCTTAGAACTTCTCCCAAGACATCTTCAGTGCGGCAGGTTGAGTACGCTTAATCGATTCCCACCAGTAATCTGCCTCTCCTCGCAACATAAAGGCGGCAAAGGGAACCTTTTGGTCCTCGGAGCATCCCAAGACATCAAATATCTTGGTGATCTGCTTTATCCATGTTTCCGCTATAAGTGGTTTTGGCTCTCCCTTAAACTCCGGTGGTCCCAGCTCCTTGAACTGTTTAGCGGTGACCGACCGAGAGTTTTCAGTGTTTCCACCTACATTTTAGACAGGAGTCGCTCTCGCCTGCTGTTGCATGAACTGTATAAAGCTTCTGAACATTCCATCAATAATCATCTGGTCAGTGTTGTTGTTTGCATGAGGATTGTCACCTTCCTGATGCACATTATCCTGATTATTGATATGTGGTGAATCAACAGTCGCTTGTGCTCCATTGTTATTCTCAACATTCTCAGATGCCATTTTCAGATACTGCCACAAAATAAAAGTTAATTGATATGTCATATATTATCCTTATATTCTGACCGACCAATTAAATACCATGCAAATAAACTTAGGTAGGTCATACTGGCGAAGGAATTCCCCGTCTCTCCCCTCCTAGTTCTATTCTCACATCTTAGCCAGGGATCATATCCCTAAGCTCTGATACCAACTGTGACGCCCCCAAAATTAGGTATACATCACCCATCTTGGGTCGTCAGATACATGGTACAGAAAATAAATACAACTTACTAATACAACTGTCGTGTACAATACGACAAAACATAACTGTGAGTTTGAATACAATTATTGCCTACTAGAGACTATACAAACTCAAAAGGAGTCCTCATTACAATTATTGTCACACTATTTAATAGAATAGTGAGGACTACTAATACTATCATCTGGTCCATCACTCCGTTCCCCGACTCGTCCCAGCTATATTCTCATTTCCTGAAGAGAACAGTGAAAGAAAGGGTGAGCTCAACTAGCCCAGTAAGAAATATTATGACTAAGATAATGCATAATAAATTATCATTAGCCTTCAACAGTGTTAAACTGATAAAATATAACGAACATCAAGTTTAACTGCAGCGGAACAAGCAATCCATTAAAAGAGTCAAGTAGAAAATAAAATCTACTATCTTCTATGATTTAAAAGGTTTTTCAACACTGTTATAGCTGGGACTCAGCTTAATAAAATAATCCACATCATCGAATCACCCCTGCACTACGGCCTAGGATATTCGTGTATTCATTAATGGTCATGATCACGCCAACAACTGTCCATCAATGCACTACGGGCCAATGATGACTTTTACCACATCATTTGTAACATTACGGTCATGATTATACCGAATAATCCCTGGTCATAATCATACCAAGTCCATCTATGTACTACAGGCCACAGATGACTTTCAACATTTTATAAACATCAGGATGATGACAATGATATAAAAATTCAATAAAACAAGTTCAAGAATTAATTTATCCAAGAATTAACAACGTCCAAATTGTCAACATGATACTACTTTGTGGAGTAAAATTCAAGAATGCTTAGAATAATATTTTCATGAAAAGATACTGGATGAAACGCAATTATCAAGGATATTCTGACAGAATAATAAATAATGGAACCAGGTCCGGCGTAAACGCACAGACAAGATATTCCGACAGAATAATAAATAATGGAACCAGGTCCGGTGTAAAACACACAGACAAGATGTTTCAACAGAATAATAACATGACGGAACCAGGTCCGGTGTAAAATACACAGACAGGATGTTCCAACAGATTAATAATAAAAACGGAACCAGGTCCGGTGTAAAACACACAGACAGGATGTTCCAACAGAATAATAATAAAAACGAAACCAGGTCCTGTGTAAAACACACAGACAGGATGTTCCAACAGAATAATAGAAGAATATCACCAAGTATAGGGTAGACCGCGTATACAGGTTATTCCAACAGAATAATAAGAAATGGAATAACAAAAGTTCTCTTCATAAATAAGAAAGAATAACACCCCTTACCGTTTTAAAGAAGAACTGAAATAAGGAAGTAGTTAAGTAGCAGAATACTTTTCTTCTTTCTCTCTATAGTTTCTCTCTATAGTTTCTCTCTCTAGAGTTCAGTGAATTCGTAAGAAATAATAAAGAAATGAGCTGCTATTTATAGAAAAATAGAATGCATAGTAACTAATCCATGAACGGTCCAGATTGATTACTTTAATCTGACGGTCCATATTTAAAGAAAAATCTTTTAAATAAAATATAATATATTCTATTTATAGAATAACTTTAATAAAGTATTCTGTTTTATATAAAAAGATGTTTCTGTTTTATTACGTTAATAATACGAATAAAACAAAACTTTATTATCGCTAAATAATTCATATTATTAACTGACAATAATTGAATCAAACTGAGTGACTTCTCACATAAGCATTAATAATCAATACCGTGTGCTACTATGCAACCACATGTGTTACTGTACTTTTACTGCTGAGTAGTTCAACAGTATCAATGGTAAAACTTCCGCCGTTATTTTTAATAAAATATTTTTGTCGTTTTCTCAATCCGACAATAGTTTCGTTGTGGGGTCCACCAATGATTGTGCCGTTGTACGAATATTCTCTTTTAAAACGAATATTCCCTGACCAATCGAATATTATATAACAACTTGCGTACTTTGTAAAATTTATAAATATTACCCACAACTATAACATTATATCAAATTAACTTCATAATATTCAAAAATGATATTTATAGAAAATTCATCTTTATTTATAAAAGTTGGGGTCTTACATTGATGATGAACTTTTAAATTCATAGATGATAATAGATTTCATTATCTACTTAACTCTTCTAATGAATTGTTATTTTTGCTGTGAATATTGATCTAAAACTGGTTGTCCATTATATTTTATCTGATTTGTTGAAGGCTAAGGATAATTTATTGTTCATTATCTTAGTCATAATATTCTTTATTGGGCTAGTTGAGCTCACCCTTTTTCTTTTTGTTCCATTTTTCTTCTCAGGAAGAAAGAATATAGCGAGAACTAGTCGGGCCGTATGGAATGATAGATCAAGATAGTTGTTTAGCAGTCCTCACTATTTTGTAAAATAGTGTATCAATAATTGTAATAAGGACTTATTTGAGTTTGAATACTGTCTAGAAGACAATATTTGTATTTAAACTCACAGTTTATGTGTTGTCGTATTTTACACGATAATTGTATTAATGAAGTGTAGTTGTTTCTGTACCATGTATTTGGCGACTCAGAATGGGTGATGTATACCTATTTTGGGGGCGTCATATCTTCTGCCAAACATGTCAAATTTACCATCAAATCATAGAACAGTGAGACACGTAAAATAGTTTTAGTTTTATTTAGTTTATAATAAAGGAATGATGCTTTAAAACTAAAACATACGCTATATAAAACAACGGAGACTATATATTCGATAACAAGCAAGAAGGTTTATCTAATTCCCCAAAAATTAAAAGTATATATTAGAGATAGAATGAAATTCTATCTTATATATTGCAGGGAGGACATATAAAATATAATTCTAACTATACTTAATTTAAAAAATAATCTATTAGACTATTACTATTATAGCATTGACCTTAACCAATGCATTAAGTGCTCAAATCAACGAATTTGGCCTCTCAGCTATAAACCCCTCCAATAACACATCAAACAAATTTAAAATTCTAAAACTCAGTTGCTTAATTTTTGACTCTATAACCTCTAACCATCTTATTTCAATTGGTGAAAAAAATGACAATGCAAGACTGGTGTTTTAATTTCTTTGAGCGTGTTCAAGTGAAAAGTAACTTTAGAATTTACTAAGATAATACATACATATACACACATGTTGTGATTTCGATTTTATATACGCGTGCGATTTTGGCTAGTAACAAAATCGGAACCGTAATTTGGTTCAACCCACCTACAATCGCCACATACGTCGGAACCGTTGGTGCGATTTTAATTGGTGCGGTTCGTGCGATTTCGGTTCTAATTTGGTTACTCTCTCAGCCCTAATTGTAACTGCTGTGTTGCGAGTTTAATTTGTAATTATTATTTTTTGTGTAATTTTTTTTAGTGTGAGACGGCTATTACTGTATTATTTTAGATTAAAAGGCTTCAGATAATAAATTTAAGAAAAAAATAAAAATAAATAATAAAGAGATCATCCGGTACGATTGCAACAAAAAGCCACCACCATCACTATGGATAAAAAAATTTAGAGTGCATAAAAATTTTTAGGGAGGAAAAATATATAGAGTATTAGAGATTGAAGGTGAAGGAATATAGAAATTAAATATTATAAATAATTTATTTAATTGGATCATAATAATGGTAAGTTTGAAATTTAAAATATGGGTTAACCTATATTTTATCCATAATTATATAGTTCCAACCCACACAACTTATACTAAAAATATGTAATGTGGTTTGAGGTGGTATTTAATTGCATCCTAATTGATCTTAACGGTCCACCTTTTAATACATTTTAACTTCTCATATTTTTATATTTTGAGGTCATCTTAATAGTTAAGATACAAATATGAGTCTAAACTACTCAAATGATCCTCTTAATACAAAAATGTGAGTTGTTAAAATACATTAAAAGGTGAGTTGTTAAGATGTATTAATATACAATCAAACACTTAGGTGCTGTTTGTTTACATTTGATTGCCTCTTAATGGACTGTTTCTTATTCGCTAAGAGACATGATGCTGTTTTTTTTTTTTACCTCTGAATGCTCTTAATCAATAAGACATAAAATGAAATCTTAATAATTAAGAAGTACCTCTTAATGAATTTTTTTTGATAATTTTTTTATATAAATATATTCAACAATATTATGCACTCATTTTTATTAAATTGAATATTTAAAATTATTAAATAAAATTTTACTCTTTAAAATAGTAAAATAGTGTCATTAAGAGACAACTTACTTTTTAGTTATGAAATAATTTTTTAAATTCAGACACCTCATAACTATTCAGATGATCTAATTTATTAAGACATCATAATCATTCAGATCTTAATTTTTAGATTTATCAGACACAACCTTAGTTCTTATAAATGAAATCATAACCAAATTTTGTAAACCAAAACCAAATTTTGTAAACTAAAACTAACCCATAACCATATTTTGTCAATTATAATTTTATTCATTTTCATTAGTAAGCAATACATGAATCCTACACTTGATGCACAACTTTTTATGTGTACAGTTAGTGCACATACTATTATTCTTAATTTATTTTGAAACTAAATATCATCCAATGTGTATACATCGGATTAGAGATAGTAAATTTTTTTTATATATTATTATTTTATTTTACCGCTTTCAAATTAGTCGATATGTAAAATATTTTTCCGTCCGCTTTCAAATTAGTAGATATATAAAATATTTTTCCGTTGAATAATACACTTGTCGTATTATAATTAGATTAAAATTGATAGTTTCACATGATTTTTTGATATTTTCATATGAAAAATGTCGTTATAGATGTATAACGACGGTGTAAAAACCGTCGCTATAGGATCCTATAGTGACAATTTTTATATGAAAATATCAAAAAATTATGTGAAAAAATCAATTTCATAATTTGATTTATATATAGCCTTGTTATAATAATCTCAAATGGCATTTGAATGAGCCTTCTTATGATATCGATCTAAAATGATTTGGTAGCTTTTACAACATTTTAAATTGTCTTCAGAAAACTAAAAAAAATTATAATTTAATGACAGACTCAAATACAATGCTATTAAAAAAACACTCCCTTTTTAAAAAAAAAAAATCAAAGAAGCAAAATAAGCAAGATAAAGGAGAAGTGAGACAGTGAGACTATTCGTGGCTTACTCGAACAAATTACTCAACAGAAAATAATTATAGAGTATGCCTTAATTAGATTATGGATATTTAATAAACTCACATACTGAAAAAAATTAAACCCTACTAATCCCAAAAAATATAAAAAATACAAAAATTCTAATGAAGAAATATTTATTTATTTTTTTCTCCATAATTATAGTCAATGTATTAAAGTTGGGGATTCAAATAAAAAGCAAATGCTGAAAAATTAAAAGAAAAGGCTTGTGTAAATTATAATTTTAAAAAAAAAGAATATACAATTTAAACTTGAGAGAAAACAATTTAAATTAAATTAATTGCGATTGAAACAAGAATATGAATGTCTAGTTTTTCCAGATCTAATCGTGGCCCGTCATTGCTAACTGAACTCCTTAACCATTTTTCTAGACCATTGATCTTTTTTATTATTATTAATTAGTGACTAATTAACAAATGCATATATATATATATATATATATATATATATATATATATATATATATATATATATATATCCAACTCTTGATCACCCCATTTAATCTTTACATCTGCTAGCTCCTAATTAGTCTCTTGAAATTAAATTCCAAACTATTTCAATCATAATTCTGAATTTCAGTACTGAATTCGAAAGAAAATTCATCATTAATGCGTAATGATCGGTTGTTACTGCACAACTCATCAACGCTTGATGAGACAGACGTGACAAAAATTGTCTTAACAGTTAAGAAGAAAACAAAAACCCTAATACGTACATTAATGGGAATGGGTGTTCATCATCTCATGTATACGTACTGAGGAATATAATTAATCTTCATTTTGAACAAATGAATAGTACTGATGAGGAATATTTCCCTTCCAATTAACCCTCTTCCTGAAAGTTGCAATTGGTTCCACCTGAAAAATAAATTATTCTGCTTGCCGGCCTGCTAGCTGAAAATTTATATTTATATAGGATAGGATAGGATAGGATATGTTTGGAATTATATTGATACTTAAATGATCAGTTTTTCCTTTAATCTGAAACATTTACTCCCTCAAATTCCAAATTTATATAGGATTATAGTGTACGTGATTTTTATATATTAATTAATTTGAGACACTTTCACATTCAAAATTGATACAGTACTTGCCAACACTAAAAACAATATATATACACAATTCTATAAATGATCACATCAATTTTAAAATTAAAAAAAAAGCACTTTTTTATGATAGTATTATACAATTAATGAAACAATATCCATAATTAAGTTTGACATAAGAATTTCCCTATCGTACGTGCAATACTAGTAAAATTGATTAACAACTTACGTGTACTGGTGCAAAACAAATTTTGTAAATGATTTCTTTTTGAACGAGAAGCTGGGGGTATATATATATATATAGATGTGTAGTACCCAGTCGGTTATATGGCGACGATTTTTTGGGCTATAGCGACGGTTTCACCTACTGCCATAGCTATTCTGGACAGCTGTGTATATACATATAGCCATGTGTGTATACATATAGCCCTATATATATATATATATATATATATATATATATATATATATATATATATTTCTTGTAACACATGCTGGTGCAAAACACAAACTTACATAGATCAGACACTAGTAAAAACAATCCTTGCAAGTACCATTAAATTCATAATTCGCATGACTCAAAGTATTTGGGTTTACAATTTACTACATGAAATACCTAATTTCATACAATGTAGCCTCAAATTCAGATTTCGGCCAAAATTGGTCAGAATACTTGACCCGTCCATGAATCCGATTGAATCTTTGATTGTTTTATACCATTTGATTGTAGAAATATATAGATTGACTTAATTTTAAAAAAAAAACTAACTAATATCGTATATGTTTGAATCCGATTGTGTGATTATTGAGGAAATGTACCATTAAAATACACTTTTAGATGTAAAGTTCACCACACAAAACCCTAAACTTATTAAACAAAAAAATGTACAACATAGCAAACACTTGCAATCTAAGGTCCACATGATTACATATCTACAGAAACAATTTTGTCAGGATTTGCTTACTCAGCCGCACAAATTGATCGGACAAAGATGGAAAGGAAAAGTGAAGGGAAAAGGGAGATGAAAAGGAAAAGTGAAGGAATTCTCAAAAGAAATTTGAGTGAAGGAATCTCAAAGGAAATTTGATAATTTATATTGTACTTCAAATATATACGGTATTAGTTAGTTTTTTTTTAAAATTAAGTCAATCTGTATATTTCTCCGGTCAAACGGTATAAAACAATCAAAGACCCAATCGGATTCATGGACGAGTCAAGTATTCCGACTAATTTTGACCGAAATCTGAATTTTGGAGTACATTGTATGAAATTAAGTGCTTTGAAGTAAATTGTAAACCAAATATTTTAGGAGCCAAATTATGAATTTGATGATACTTTATGTACAGAATATATAGATAAACACACAAGCACATGCCCATGCCCGGAGAGCGATGGGGTGACAGATAGAGGGTGAGCACACAAAGCTTCTAGCATCATGCAAGAAATTACTATGTGTGCTCACTCTCTTCTGTCACCTCCTCGAGCTCTACTCCCATCCACCCTCCCTCCTCCAAAAAAAATAATATAAAATGAAAAGGACAAAAAAGCTCCCAAAAGCCCAAACAAACAAACACACATATATATATATATATAGAGAGAGAGAGACGGAGTTAGTGGTGGGGTGACAGATAGAGAGTGAGCACACATAGCTTCAAGCATGGAAAATTAACATGCAAGAAAACACCATTTGTGCTCACTCTCTTCTGTCACCTCCCTTCTTTTAACACCCCACCCCCGCAAATATACATATTATATATACATATCAAACCTCTTCTTGTTGTTGCAGCAGACAAATCCAAATCCAAAATCTGGGAATGCTCCCAAACAAGAGCCAAGCCCTCCATCAACAGTAATTTAATTTTCGGCTAGATTAGTAATGGTATTTGTAATTTGATGTGAGGAGAAATGGGAGGTTTGCTGTGCTTTATATAGAGATAGAATGATAAGGATAGAGCCGGGAAGTTCCCTTACGTATATATGGAATGGGAATAAATATGTATAATTGTTTGTGTGGGCTTATCTTTTCTTTTTAGTTATGGCTTGCTCGTTCTATCTATCTATATTTATCTATCAATCTATCTCTCTCTTTGGAAGTCAAAGATATCATGCAACGACTCTTGTTGGTTCGTGGGTCCACAATAAGGTTTAATTTACTGTCTAAGAGTATTAATTTGACCGACCATTTAAAAATCATGATAATATTTTGATCTACGTTTAAAGATTTAATTAGTTCACTATTTAAGAGCATTAGATGGCTTAATTATATATATGACCATGTACTTAAAAATTATGGTAATTTATTAATACTTCTAATTAAAAGTAAAGTTGAAATTTTATGTACAAGAAATTAAATTAAGTTTTTTGTAAGAGATTGAGATATATTTCTAAAGTTGTAAAATGAGCAAACAGTTCGGGCTCGATTCGTACTCGCTCGACTAAAAGTTCGATTCGAACTCAACTCGAAATATAAATTAATCAAATATGAGCACAATATTTTAAAGTTCGATAGATTACTCGAATATCCTCAAATTATAATTTTCTATTGATGCTCGGATCATATTCGTTCGAAAAGTTCAAGCTGCTCGGGCTCAATTCGGAATCGTGCTCGACTCGGTAGCTAAATGAGCCTCAATCAAATCTTATTTTATACTCGATAAATTTTGTGAACCAAATATGAACAACTCAATACTCGGATCGACTCAATTCGTTTATACCTTTATATATTTCCTCCGTTCCAAATTAAGACTATTCTTACCTTTTGAAAATCAAATTTTGATACATTATTTTCAAATACAAAATTATGATGATTTATTAATAATTATGAAATAATAAATTTTATAATGAGTAGTATTAATAAAATAATTTAATTAATCAATTTTAAATTTTAAAATATTTTAAATTAACTTATATTTCTTTTTATATTTTAAAAGAGAGGGAGTATATATATTACACACATTATATAGGGATGTACAGAGAGGGAGGAATTGTTTTATTTACATTTTGATCTTGTAATCAGTAAGAGTGAAGAATTATTTATTAGATTACTATTACCAATGCATCTTGTAAATCTAAATGATAGTAATATCTTTAACCATCCAATAGTCACTCCTCATCCTTTATGATCACCTTCCAACCTCTTGTCTGTTTCTTCCCATGCTGCCAAGCTCTTCAATATTAAATGCATGCCCTTTATCAGTTGAATAGTGTGTTCATATCACATATGTGTGTGAGATAGATATATACTCCCTCAATCCCTTAATACATCATTTTAAAGTTATACACAAATATTAAATAAATAATTATATAATATTAAATATAATATTAATTATTTATATTATTTTTATATTAAAAAAAGAGTGTTATTTATTAAACAAAAAACAGTGAAAAAACCAAAGTTATAATTAATATTTGGGATAATATTAGAAACTAATCAATTAATACTTACTTAAAATTCTCAAATAACTTATATTAAGGGACAAAAACACTTATCTAAAATGACTTATATTAAGGGACTGAGGGAGTAATATATATATATATATATATATATATATATATATATATATATATACACACACACACACACATAGTCCGGATCTTAAGCTCACCCCTTATTTAATTCACCCGAGCTCACCCCCCTTTAGTGACGGACCCGGCGATGGTTCGGTCATACAACCGTCGTCTATACTTTTAGCGACGGACAACATATAGTGTCGCTAAAAGTATAGACGACGGTTGTATGACCGAACAGTCGCCGGGTCCGTCACTAAAGGGAGGATGAGCTCGAGTGAGTTGGATAAGAGGTGAGCTTAAGATCCGGACTATATATATATATATATATATATATATATATATATATATATATATATATATATATATATATTATGAGAAAATGGAGAGTGTCTTACAACCACAAGTTTATAAGTATTCTATTATTTTAAAAAACTTTATTAATGGTATTTTTAGTATTTAATTTTTCCATTTTTATTAATAATTATTTTAACATTTCATTAATTTGTCAATCAAAACTACACGCTCCCTTTTTTTCATGTTATATGTGAATCCAATGCCATAACATTTCATATATAGTACATTATTTTATCATACAAATTATTATAAAAAAAATCCAATGATTTTTACATATGCAATATATTTTCATACAAATTACAGGGACAACTCGCATTTAAATTATTTTTTTTGTATTTATATTAAGGCTTTGTCATGTGTATAGGTCACATGTATTTGTTTGCTCATTTTAACTAATTTATTTCTGCATGGTGAGTATGCATGCATGTAATCAATTTTAGTAACCTGAAATTAATGCTCCCAATCTAGTCTTAATAGCGAAATGGCCACATACTGAAAGAGTGAAAATGTCTAAGATCTATCTAAATGTAATACTATCAGTTCAATATTTTGCGAGGCAAATAGTCTTGAATATATCTATATATATATATATATATATATATATATATATATATATATATATATAATACATTTAATTAATCCTTTCCATATATCGTTACCATGCATGCATCTGCAAGAAACAATAATAGTGGCATGCAGGCCCCCTTCTCTTTTAGGAAAAAAAGAAGAAGAGATAAAGATAAAAGATATAGGGCATTTTCTTATGCATCGATCGATTAATTGACCAATAAAAGATGAAGAACCTCCATATGAAGAACCACACCAAGTTCTTTTATCCCTTTTTTTTATTCTTTAATTTTATTTTTTTAATCATATGATTTGATGGACCAGTTAATGATCAACAGAGCCTTAGTAGGAATAACCACGCCAAGATCCTATTTCACTAAAGCAGCTTAAAGCTTGTAAACTTTTTATTAATTAATTAATTAAAATGTGAGCATAATAAGAAAGCATAATGTTTTATAATAATAAAGCATTCAAAGAATAATTGACAATGTTGACATGCAAGATGTCACGTCATCCCCATGGAGTAGTGTAATTGGACCGTATAATTAATTACCATATAAACAAATGATACCTTGTGTAAATTAAGTTATACTTAATCACATGTATAATTAATTAACCCTAATTACTCCCTTCCTCCTCCTTGTCCAAAAATATGATTAAAGGTAATAAAGATAAATTTAAAACTTTTTACTTTATTTTCTCTAATTTTACTTTTCTTAATTAACATGTATACAAATTGTACTTTTATTCATCCTTTTAGGGACGAAAAGAGTACTTAGTTTTACTTATGCAATTAGTTAATTAATAAAGTACTATTTGTGCTTTCATCCTGTATCCATCAATATAAACTAATGATTTGAAGAACTTAATTAAGCCAATCATCTAATCTATATTAAGCTCTTAATCAGTGGCAAGGGCAACTTTTAGGAGTTAGCTCCTAGGATGCTTCTAGCTAGGCTGGTATATATATATATATATATATATATATATATATATATATATATATATATGTACAATTTTTTATTAAGATTTTTCACAAAGAAAAGAAAACAAATTAAAATAACAAATATTGGTCATTAATTTTAAGTTTTTCTAAATGTTAAATGGTACATTCATTCTCTGCTAGGTCTTAAACTTAACCTAGCATTAAACCCCACATATACATTTCAT
Source organism: Panax notoginseng (assembly GCA_016801055.1). Lineage (NCBI taxonomy): Eukaryota > Viridiplantae > Streptophyta > Magnoliopsida > Apiales > Araliaceae > Panax > Panax notoginseng. Next base: position 45,744 of record CM029015.1, read on the forward strand.
TCTCTTGATTTTATCTACTTAAAAAACTAGATTAATTGTTTTTGAAATTATAGAGGAATACATATATAGATCCTATATATAATTATTATTTATACAATTAGCACAAAGGTGAATAAATGATTGAAGCGTGAGGATAGCATGAAGGTAATCACTAATTAGTTCAACTTATGCTATAGTAATTAACTTTTGTTCTAATGATGTCAGGGGGAGTGTATAAACTTAAATTATAAAATATTTCCTTTTGTGGAAGTGGGAATTTTCGTAACATGGTTTGGACTTGCCCTTTTGGGAGTGGGAGATGAGGGAGTTGCTTACATATACATAACTGTCTCTTCTATGAATCACCTCCTCTCCTCTCCTCTCTCTTTCTCTCTCTCTAATCTCTCTCTCTCTCTCTCTCTATATATATATATATATATGTAAATCATGATTAATAAAGATAGGATTATTCTTGCAATAAATTTCTTACCGTCCAATACATAATTTAATGGTCAGATAAAATTATCGTCCGTATTTTAATATGAGAGATACTTACAAATTTAATTGCAAACGAGGTCCACTATGTCAATTGTCAAAAATAAATTTTTTTATGTAAAAAATAGTTTGGTCTACGATCTACATAATTAAACTATAGACGGAGATATTTTTTTTAATGTAGAAAAATCCTTGGCATAAACATTTTCGACAGACAAAGTGTAGGTGGTTCAAACTACTACTACTAATCTTCTTCCTAACCCCAAAATCAGCAATCTTGATTTGTATCCTCTGATTCACTAGAAAATTGGATGATTTTTTTAAAGAATTATTTTGACAATTGACATAATAGGCCTAGTTAGTAGGTCTCGTTCACGATTTAGTTTGTGAACGTCTTTAAATTGCATACTGTAATTCCATCTCGTCGTTAAATTTATATATATATATATTGAACGATGACAGATATGTTGTAAAATTATATTTTTTTAATTACAACTGTAGTTATGAATTAATCACTCTTTAATATATATATATATATATATATATATATATATATATATATATATATATATATATATATATATATATATATACACGGTCCGAATTTTAAGCTCACCCCTTATCTAGCTCACCTTGTTTACTCCCTTTTAGCGACGGACCGGGCGACGATTCGGTCCGTCGCTAAAAGCTAAGACGACGGTTCTATATATAGCGATGAACCGAATCGTCGCCCGGTCCGTCGTTAAAAGGGGGTGAGCAAGGTAAGCTAAAGATCCGGACTATATATATATATATATATATATATATATATATATATATATTGAAGAGTGATTCATATATATGGTACCCAGTTGGGTGTCACCACCATGCATTTAGCAATCATGATAAGCAGCATCTTTTTGGCTGTCATGCAAAGGAAAGTTTGAGGGATGATCCTCTTTTACCTTTGGCTGTGCTCTAATGGGAAGAAGGAAAAGTCCATTTAGTTGCATGTTCTCATATCCTATCCATTTATACTTTCGGCCACTACACTCACACATGAGACGTGGAGGTCCACTAGCCTTCCACGTGGCTTTCTAGGGTGATCCTGGATCGTTGTTGTAGCCTGAGCACAACTTTTTTATTCTTGCATTGCATGGGTCGATTTCTCTTTTTTAGGGTACTTATCTTATTGAACTACTTGTAAATTGCATATTCTTGTACTTGTTTCTAGAATTTGCCAATTCAAACGATATGGGAAACCTACCACTTTTGACTTCTTTTAATTTCAACCGTTATTGGTACAGCAAAATTCTGAAATTGAATTGGAGATGTGCGGAAGAATATATATAAGGGAAATGATCCATGAAAAATATTAGTTCTGGACATTATTTTAACTAACTGTTATCTAGCGGTTCAATGAAAGATCTAAGGGGCTGGGTTGGAGTCAACCGCTACTCCCTCTAGTTGCCAGTCATAGACTTAAAATAGTTATGATTTAAATTAAAAAATATAGCTAATTAATACTTCACTCCCTAATTGGTTCACAAATATAAAGAATTATAATAGTAGACTAATATAAGGAATATTATTTGATTAGTAGTTGAATAAATAATTTATTTAAGTATGAATATAATTAATATAAACTCAATCACTATTTTCTATTTATAATTAAAAATCATAAGGCGATAATCAGTAAGTATAAGGATAATAAGTAATTATGCTTATACTTACTTATTTATTTTATTTTTTATGTTGGCCGCTACTCCCTCTAGCGGCCAGTCAAAACACGGTCGTTTTGACTGGCTGCTAAAGAGAGTAGCGACCAACATAAAAGAATTTGGTTGACTGCTAGAGGGAGTAACGGCTGACTCCAATCCAACCCCTTAAATCTTCTATTGGACGACTGGATATATAACAGTTAGTTGAAACAGTGCCTATAACTAACGTTTTCCATAAATCATTTCCCATATATATATATATATATATATATATATATATATATATATAAAGATCCATTATTTAAATTTAGATATAGTGTTATTGTGCAAGTTTATTTTTTATGTTGTTTGTATTAAGAGTTGTTTTGGTAATAATTTATTATGATCTTATAATTGAGGATTTGATTTGGGTGATGATTTAATTTCAATTAAACTTATGGATAATTTGAGGTATGTGTAATGATGGGACAATATGATCATAAAGTGAAAACTATTAATTATAGATGATCTCTTGTAAACTTGAGTTGTAGATATTCGAGATAATTAGATTAATCATTTAAGGTTAATGATCAATTTTGCGGCTATTTTCTAATATGATACTAAAGTTATGTTATACGAATTTTTTGTGATAGTGAGAGGAGATCTTGAAATTTGTTGGGTTATGGTTTGCTGTAAGAGAATTATTGATTCATTAAATGATTAGACATATAATAAGTGTAAGACCCCAACTTATTAATGAATAAAATCAAATTTTCTCTAAATATTATTGTGAATAATAAGGGGTTAATTTGATATAATACTTTGGTTATGGGTGAAATGTGCAAATTTTGCAAAATAAGCAAGTGGTTATAAAATATTTATTTTTGGTCGGTGAATATTCGGTTGGTCGTGGAATATTCTTGCTGTCGGGGAATATTCGTACGACGACGCAGCCTTGTGTGGGCCCCATAACGGAAAGCGATTGGATGAAGAAAACGACAAGTATAAGTTGTTGTTACCGTTAATACTGTTGGAATACCCGGTGGTTAAAATACAGTAGCACACGGTATTGCACCAATTATTGATTCTTACGTAAGAAGGCACTACTCAATAATTGTTACAGTAGTTATTATTCAATATTTTATTTTATTGATTCAATAATTGCTGCGTTGATATTTTATATTATTGTTGTTTCAATAATTGTTGCTGCACAGTATTTTCATTTATCAGATCAATAATTCATATTATTTGAATAATATTATTAGATAACATTATTGACAATGTCTAGAAAGTTCTGTCTAAGGAGAGGTTTGGTCATCTAATTGCGCGCCAGTAAGGAGAAATCCTTATTGGAAAGCCCCCTCTTTCCTGGGAACGGCCTGGTTGTCATAAATGTGATTCTGTAATATTATTTGTGAATAATTAATTATTGATTCATATGATAAGGAAATATTTATTTTATGTGGATATAAATGAGGGATATATTTTTGTGGTTAAAAATGAAGGAGTTAATGTTGAGGTTTTTGTCAGTATTTTTGTCGGAATGGAGGTATTAAAAATCAGGGTTTTTGAGATAGTTTGCGGGGGTTATAATTTTTAATCCGACCGTTGGATCGTGGTAATTTTTGGATATATTATACATATATAAGTTGAGTATATGTCCACAAATTTTGAACCGTTAAAAATGAACGTATGATTTATTACGAATTTTACAAGATGACTGGTTCAGAAATTGTTGAATTTTCAGAGTTTATCATTTTGGTAGAAAATTCTAGAATTGGTGGGCCCCACTTATGGTTGGTGAAGAAATGTGCTGAATTATATTTCAAATGTGGTGGGTGGGAATAGTAGCAGGTAAAGCCATCAGGTTGCAGGTCAAACCTACCAAAATTTTCCTATAAATAGAGGGCTAAGTTAGAATTGAAAATCACACCAGAAACAAGTTTTCTCTCTTTCTCTCTCTAGATTATTGAGTGTATTTTGTGAGTATTTAGATACTTTGAGAGTTTCTATTCATCAGAGCAAGTTTCTTTCAGCCTTATACCGGTATTCCGACCAGAAGTACTGATATTTTGAGGTAAGGGATATTATTTTCTTCTTAATGATATTATTTTCTTCAATATCATTATGCTGAAATATTGATATGAGTTTTTATCAAATTTGAAACTTTTTGTGTCGGGGGTTACTATTCACGTATACGGCACTATTCACGTATACGGCACTATTCACGAATAAGGCACTATTCACCGAAAAATAAAATTTTTCCTTTTTGTTCAAGATGTCTATTATGGTTACTATCTTTGATTGTATCCATGTTTTGATCTTTATCTTTGAATTCTGCTTCACAATTGATTATTATGAAGTATTATTGATCTTGGATAAACTGTTATACGAATCCCTACTATTTGTCCTTCTGTCTCATTGGATTCGTTCTCTTTAAGATATTTTTCATCATCCTCAGTCCTAAATGATGATATTACTGAATATCTTTGGCCTGTAGTGCAAAGATGTATAATTACTTGATGAATATCTTTGGCCTGTAGTGCAAAGATGAACAGGTGTTGAGATGAACATGACCGACTGATGATACAAATGAATATCTTTGGCCTGTAGTGCAAAGATGAATATTTGGTTAAAGATGATTATTAATTGATGTTACAGGGATAAAATATTGATGATGGACTTTTAAATCTTAGAAGATAGTAGAATTCTTTCTCTACTTGACTCTTCTAATGGTTTGCTGTTTCCGCTGCAATTGTTGATCTAAAACTTGTTGTCGATTATATTTTATCAGATTTTTCCCTGTTGAAGACTAACGATAATTTGTTGTATATTATCTTAGTCATAATATTCTTTACTGGGCTAGTTGAGCTCACCCTTTTCCTTTTTGTTCCATTTTTCTTCTCAGGAGGTGAGAACATAGCAGGATCTAGTCGGGGTATGGAGTGATGGTTCTAAAAAGATGTTTTAGCAGTCCTCACTATTTCTGTAAAATAGTGTTTGAATAATTGTAATGAGGATTTATTTGAGTGTGGATATTGTCTAGAAGACAATATTTGTATTTAAACTCACAGTATGTGTTGTCGTATTTTGCACGACAATTGTATTATTGAAGTTGTAGTTTGCTTTCTGTACCATGTATTTGGCGACTCAGAATGGGTGTTGTATACCTATTTTGGGGGCGTCACAGTTGGTATCAGAGCTTAGGGATATGATCCCTGGCTGAGATGTGAGACAAGAACTAGGAGGGGAGAGACGGGGAATTCCTTCGCTAGTATGACCTGACTAAGTTTATTTGGTGTTTATTTGGTCGGTCAGAGTATAGGGATAATATATGACATGACTATTAACCCTTGTTTTATGGCAGTATTTAAGAATGACAGCTGAGAACGTTAATAATGGAGTAAATCAGACCGTGGAGACACCTTTGATCACTACCCAGGGGAACGTGCAACAGGAAGGCAATATTCCTCCTGTAAACAACGTTACCGAGCAAACGATGAATGATGGAATGTTTAGGAGCTTTTTGCAGTTCATGCAAAATCAGACGAGGGAGACTCGTGTGCAGAATACGGGTGGAAATGATAACAACGTGCGGTTTGTCACAGCTAAGCAGTTCAAAGAATTGGGACCACCAGAATTTAAGGGAAAGCCGGATCCGATCATGGCGGAAACGTGGGTCAAGCAAATTACCAAGATATTTGATGTCTTGGGATGCACGGAGGAACAGAAGGTTCCATTCACCACATTTATGTTCCGCGGTGAGGCAGACTACTGGTGGGAGTCTGTGAAGCGTACCCAGCCTGACACACTCAACATGTCCTGGGAAACATTTCAAAAACTGTTCAATGACAAGTACTTTCCTGAAAGTATTCGTCATATGAAGGAGGTTGAGTTTATTAGACTGGAACAAAACAACATGACGGTGTCCCAGTACGAGGCGAAGTTTGCAGAGTTATCCAGGTTTGCACCTCATTTGGTCGAAAATGAGGAACGAATGACAAGGATGTTTCTGAGAGGTCTAAAACCCGAGATTCGGCAATATCTTATCTCTCATAAATTTTCTTTATATTCAGATGTTGTAAACAGGGCTCAATTATTAGAGCGAGATAATGAGTATGTGCAACCGAGGGACCACAACCAGGGTCATACCGGTGGCGGCAGTCATCGAAGCAATGAAAACCAGCAGGGAGGAAAACATTCGGACAAAAGCGGTAACCACTCTGGTGGTAATCGTGGTCGTGATAATAGAAGGAGCGAGTCGGGAGGAGATTTCAAGAAGAGAAGGTACAACAATGATAACGTGAAGACGTCAGCACAAACATCAACTGTTTCTAGGGGAGGAGAACGACCACCGGTCGTATGTTACAAATGTGGGAAAGAGGGACATATCAGCCCAAACTGCCCACAACAATCCAAGGTATGTTATAACTGTGGAAAGGAAGGTCATATAGCTCGAGAGTGTTCTGTAGCAAAACCAAGTTCAGCGGGGATGGTGACTCCAAAAGTTATCCCGGATAAGTCGAAATCAGCGGTTCCTGGAAGGGCGTTTGTCGTTACTGGCCAAAACGCGAGAAACCCGAACGAGGTGATCACGGGTAAGCTAATCTTGAATTCTTACGAAGTTTATACTTTACTAGATACCGGTTCTACCCATTCTTTTATCTCTCCTGCTTGTGCTCAACGTTTAAACTTGACTCCGGAGAAATTGGACTTTAACTTATCTGTTGAAACTCCGTTGGGTGAAACCTTCGTTACATCTACAGTTTATAAATCTTGCATGATCCAAGTTGGCACTATCACATTACCTGTTGATCTTATCTCTTTAAAGATACTTGCTTTTGATGTGATTTTAGGAATTGATTGGTTAACCACTCATCATGCTAAAATTGATTGTTTTCGTAAGGTTGTTAGTTTTCATATTCCTAACCAACCTGTCATACGAATTCAAACTACTAAACCACTAAAATCAGTCACTGTCATATCAAGCCACAAAGCTATTCGTTTATTGAAAAACGGATGTCAAGCTTTCTTAGCCCATGTTATGGATTTGAACAAAGACAAGTCAGATTTGAATAATATTTCTATTGTTAGAGAATTTTCTGATGTATTTCCTGAAGAACTTCCCGGTCTACCCCCGGAACGAGAAATTGAATTCTTTATTGACCTTGAACCCGGTACAAAGCCCATTTCTAAAACCCCATATCGAATGGCTCCTATTGAACTTCAGGAGTTAAAAGTCCAACTACAGGAGTTGTTGGATATCGGTTTTATTCGTCCTAGTACGTCTCCTTGGGGTGCTCCTGTTTTATTCGTAAAGAAGAAAGACGGGAGTATGCGACTTTGTATTGACTATCGAGAATTGAACCATGTCACCATCAAGAATAGGTATCCGCTACCTCGCATTGATGACCTGTTTGACCAGTTGCAAGGAGCACAATTCTTTTCAAAGATCGATCTTCGTTCTGGATATCATCAGCTGAAGATTAAAACTGAGGATATTCCAAAGACTGCCTTCAGAACTCGGTACGGGCATTATGAATTCTTAGTAATGTCTTTTGGATTGACTAATGCTCCTGCTGCCTTCATGGATATGATGAACCGTGTATTCAAAGAATATTTGTATCAGTTCGTTGTTGTCTTTATTGATGACATCCTCATCTATTCCAAAAGCCGTGAAGATCATGAGCGCCATTTGAAGCTGGTACTGCAAAGGCTTCGTGAAAACAAGCTATATGCCAAACTGAAGAAATGCGAGTTCTGGCTTGGGGAAGTAGCATTCCTTGGGCACGTGGTGTCAAAACATGGAGTATCTGTCGACCCGGCGAAGATTGAAGCCATACAAAGTTGGGAGCAACCGAAGTCGGTAACCGAAGTACGTAGCTTTCTGGGCTTAGCTGGTTATTATCGGATGTAAGACCCCAACTTATTAATGAATAAAATCAAATTTTCTCTAAATATTATTGTGAATAATAAGGGGGTTAATTTGATTTAATACTTTGGTTATGGGTGAAATGTGCAAATTTTGCAAAATAAGCAAGTGGTTATAAAATATTTATTTTTGGTCGGTGAATATTCGGTTGGTCGTGGAATATTCTTGCTGTCGGGGAATATTCGTACGACGACGCAGCCTTGTGTGGGCCCCATAACGGAAAGCGATTGGATGAAGAAAACGACAAGTATAAGTTGTTTATTAATAATGGTGTAGTTGTTACCGTTAACACTGTTTAGATACCCGGTGGTTAAAAATACAGTAATAACGCGTGGTTGCATAGTAGCACACGGATTGCACAGTATAGTTGAATTATTGATTCGTACGTAAGAAGGCACTACTCAATAATTGTTACAGTGATTACTGTTCAATATTTTATTTTATTGGTTCAATAATTGCTGCATTGATATTTTATATTATTGTTGTTTCAATAATTGTTACTGCACAGTATTTCCCATTATCAGATCAATAATTCATATTATTTGAATAATATTATTAGATAACATTATTGACAATGTCTAGAAAGTTCTGTCTAAGGAGAGGTTTGGTCATCTAATTGCGCGCCAGTAAGGAGAAATCCTTATTGGAAAGCCCCCTCTTTCCTGGGAACGGCCTGGTTGTCATAAATGTGATTCTGTAATATTATTTGTGAATAATTAATTATTGATTCATATGATAAGGAAATATTTATTTTATGTGGATATAAATGAGGGATATATTTTTGTGGTTAAAAATGAAGGAGTTAATGTTGAGGTTTTTATCCATATTTTTGTCGGAATGGAGGTATTAAAAATCAGGGTTTTTGAGATATTTTGCGGGGGTTATAATTTTTAATCCGACCGTTGGATCGTGGTAATTTTTGGATATGTTATACATATATAAGTTGAGTATATGTCCACAAATTTTGAACCGTTAAAAATGAACGTATGATTTATTATGAATTTTACAAGATGACTGGTTCAGAAATTGTTGAATTTTCGGAGTTTATCATTTTGATGGAAAATTCTAGAATTGGTGGGCCCCACTTGTGGTTGGTGAAGAAATGTGCTGAATTATATTTCAAATGTGGTAGGTGGGAATAGTAGCAGGTAAAGCCATCAGGTTGCAGGTCAAACCTACCAAAATTTTCCTATAAATAGAGGGCTAAGTTAGAATTGAAAATTACACCAGAAACAAGTTTTCTCTCTTTCTCTCTCTAGATTATTGAGTGTATTTTGTGAGTATTTAGATACTTTGAGAGTTTCTATTCATCAGAGCAAGTTTCTTTCAGCCTTATACCGGTATTCCGACCAGAAGTACTGATATTTTGAGGTAAGGGATATTATTTTCTTCTTAATGATATTATTTTCTTCAATATCATTATGCTGAAATATTGATATGAGTTTTTATCAAATTTGGAACTTTTTGTGTCGGGGTTACTATTCACGTATACGGCACTATTCACGTATACGGCACTATTCACGAATACGGCACTATTCACCGAAAAATAAAATTTTCCCTTTTTGTCCAAGATGTCTATTATGGTTACTATCTTTGATTGTATCCATGTTTTGATCTTTATTTTTGAATTCTGCTTCACAATTGATTATTATGAAGTATTATTGATCTTGGATAAACTGTTATACGAATCCCTACTATTTGTCCTTCTGTCTCATTGGATTCGTTCTCTTTAAGATATTTTTCATCATCCTCAGTCCTAAATGATGATATTACTGAATATCTTTGGCCTGTAGTGCAAAGATGTATAATTACTTGATGAATATCTTTGGCCTGTAGTGCAAAGATGAACAGGTGTTGAGATGAACATGACCGACTGATGATACAAATGAATATCTTTGGCCTGTAGTGCAAAGATGAATATTTGGTTAAAGATGATTATTAATTGATGTTACAGGGATAAAATATTGATGATGGACTTTTAAATCTTAGAAGATAGTAGAATTCTTTCTCTACTTGACTCTTCTAATGGTTTGCTGTTTCCGCTGCAGTTGTTGATCTAAAACTTGTTGTCGATTATATTTTATCAGATTTTTCCCTGTTGAAGACTAACGATAATTTGTTGTATATTATCTTAGTCATAATATTCTTTACTGGGCTAGTTGAGCTCACCCTTTTCCTTTTTGTTCCATTTTTCTTCTCAGGAGGTGAGAACATAGCAGGATCTAGTCGGGGTATGGAGTGATGGTTCTAGAAAGATGTATTAGCAGTCCTCACTATTTCTGTAAAATAGTGTTTGAATAATTGTAATGAGGATTTATTTGAGTGTGGATATTGTCTAGAAGACAATATTTGTATTTAAACTCACAGTATGTGTTGTCGTATTTTGCACGACAATTGTATTATTGAAGTTGTAGTTTGCTTTCTGTACCATGTATTTGGCGACTCAGAATGGGTGTTGTATACCTATTCTGGGGGCGTCACAGTTGGTATCAGAGCTTAGGGATATGATCCCTGGCTGAGATGTGAGACAAGAACTAGGAGGGGAGAGACGGGGAATTCCTTCGCTAGTATGACCTGACTAAGTTTATTTGGTGTTTATTTGGTCGGTCAGAGTATAGGGATAATATATGACATGACTATTAACCCTTGTTTTATGGCAGTATTTAAGAATGGCAGCTGAGAACGTTAATAATGGAGTAAATCAGACCGTGGAGACACCTTTGATCACTACCCAGGGGAACGTGCAACAGGAAGGCAATATTCCTCCTGTAAACAACGTTACCGAGCAAACGATGAATGATGGAATGTTTAGGAGCTTTTTGCAGTTCATGCAAAATCAGACGAGGGAGACTCGTGTGCAGAATACGGGTGGAAATGATAACAACGCGCGGTTTGTCACAGCTAAGCAGTTCAAAGAATTGGGACCACCAGAATTTAAGGGAAAGCCGGATCCGATCATGGCGGAAACGTGGGTCAAGCAAATTACCAAGATATTTGATGTCTTGGGATGCACGGAGGAACAGAAGGTTCCATTCGCCACATTTATGTTCCGCGGTGAGGCAGACTACTGGTGGGAGTCTGTGAAGCGTACCCAGCCTGACGCACTCAACATGTCCTGGGAAACATTTCAAAAACTGTTCAATGACAAGTACTTTCCTGAAAGTATTCGTCATATGAAGGAGGTTGAGTTTATTAGACTGGAACAAAACAACATGACGGTGTCCCAGTACGAGGCGAAGTTTGCAGAGTTATCCAGGTTTGCACCTCATTTGGTCGAAAATGAGGAACGAATGACGCGGATGTTTCTGAGAGGTTTAAAACCTGAGATTCGTCAATACCTTATCTCTCATAAATTTTCTCTGTATTCAGACGTTGTCAACAGGGCCCAATTATTAGAGAGAGATAATGAGTATACTCAACCGAGGGACCACAACCAGGGTCATACCGGTGACAGCAATCATCAGAGCGATGATAACCAACGAGGAGGGAAAAATACGAACAAAGGCGGTAACCACTCGGTGGTCATCGTGGCCATGATAATAGGAGAGGTGAGTCAAGTGGAAATTTCAGAAAGAGGAGATTCAACAATGACGGGAAGACATCAGCACCAGCACCAGCACCAACAACAAATTTTAGGGGAGGAGAACGACCACCAGTTAGATGTTACAAATGCGGGAAAGAGGGACATATCAGCCCAAACTGTCCACAACAATCCAAGGTGTGTTACAACTGTGGGAAGGAAGGCCACATCGCTCGAGATTGTACTATAGCGAAACCAAGTTCAGCGGGAGTGGTGATTCCAAGGGCTGTCCCGGATAAGGCGAAATCAGCGGTTCCTGGAAGAGCGTTTGTCGTAACTGGCCAAAACGTGAGAAACCCGAACGAGGTGATCACGGGTAAGCTAATCTTGAATTCTTGCGAAGTTTATACTTTACTAGATACCGGTTCTACCCATTCTTTTATCTCTCCTGCTTGTGCTCAACGTTTAAACTTGACTCCGGAGAAATTGGACTTTAACTTATCTGTTGAAACTCCGTTGGGTGAAACCTTCGTTACATCTACAGTTTATAAATCTTGCATGATCCAAGTTGGCACTATCACATTACCTGTTGATCTTATCTCTTTAAAGATACTTGCTTTTGATGTGATTTTAGGAATTGATTGGTTAACCACTCATCATGCTAAAATTGATTGTTTTCGTAAGGTTGTTAGTTTTCATATTCCTAACCAACCTGTCATACGAATTCAAACTACTAAACCACTAAAATCAGTCACTGTCATATCAAGCCACAAAGCTATTCGTTTATTGAAAAACGGATGTCAAGCTTTCTTAGCCCATGTTATGGATTTGAACAAAGACAAGTCAGATTTGAATAATATTTCTATTGTTAGAGAATTTTCCGATGTATTTCCTGAAGAACTTCCCGGTCTACCCCCGGAACGAGAAATTGAATTCTTTATTGACCTTGAACCCGGTACAAAGCCCATTTCTAAAACCCCATATCGAATGGCTCCTATTGAACTTCAGGAGTTAAAAGTCCAACTACAGGAGTTGTTGGACATCGGTTTTATTCGTCCTAGTACGTCTCCTTGGGGTGCTCCTGTTTTATTCGTAAAGAAGAAAGACGGGAGTATGCGACTTTGTATTGACTATCGAGAATTGAACCATGTCACCATCAAGAATAGGTATCCGCTACCTCGCATTGATGACCTGTTTGACCAGTTGCAAGGAGCACAATTCTTTTCAAAGATCGATCTTCGTTCTGGATATCATCAGCTGAAGATTAAAACTGAGGATATTCCAAAGACTGCCTTCAGAACTCGGTACGGGCATTATGAATTCTTAGTAATGTCTTTTGGATTGACTAATGCTCCTGCTGCCTTCATGGATATGATGAACCGTGTATTCAAAGAATATTTGGATCAGTTCGTTGTTGTCTTTATTGATGACATCCTCATCTATTCCAAAAGCCGTGAAGATCATGAGCGCCATTTGAAGCTGGTACTGCAAAGGCTTCGTGAAAACAAGCTATATGCCAAACTGAAGAAATGCGAGTTCTGGCTTGAGGAAGTAGCATTCCTTGGGCACGTGGTGTCAAAACATGGAGTATCTGTCGACCCGGCGAAGATTGAAGCCATACAAAGTTGGGAGCAACCGAAGTCGGTAACCGAAGTACGTAGCTTTCTGGGCTTAGCTGGTTATTATCGGAGATTTGTGGAAGGATTTTCTCGAATCGCTACTCCGTTAACTCAGCTGACTCGGAAAGATACAAAATTCGTATGGAGTGAGGAATGCGAGAAGAGTTTCCAAGAACTCAAGAGGAGACTCATTTCGGCACCTGTTCTGACAATACCATCTGGTTCGGATGGATTTGTTATCTACAGCGATGCTTCAGGCAAAGGGTTAGGATGTGTTCTCATGCAACATGGGAAAGTCATAGCCTATGCCTCACGACAACTCAAAGAATATGAGAGGAATTATCCTACTCATGATTTGGAGTTGGCAGCAGTCGTTTTTGCGTTGAAGATCTGGAGACACTACCTGTATGGGGAGAAAGTGGAGATCTATACAGATCATAAAAGCCTCAAATATTTCTTCACCCAAAAGGAACTCAACATGCGGCAACGACGTTGGCTTGAGCTGTTGAAAGATTACGATCATACCATCCAATACCATCCTGGAAAAGCAAACGTAGTAGCTGACGCATTGAGTAGAAGATCATATGCGGGTACGAGTGCAATGTTTTTAACACAAAGGCCCATTTTGTATGACTTGCAAAGGATGGAGATAGAGATGAAGGCTCCAAGTACCCACATGATGATATCAAATATACGAGTAGAACCGACTTTAATCGATAAAGTTAAAGCTGCTCAAGCTACGGATATAGAGCTGATGCGTATGAAGAAGAAAGTGCAAGAAGGTGCTATTCCAGAAGCAAGAATCGATGAAGAAGGAATACTTCGAGTCAACTCCAGACTTTGTGTTCCTAACGATTTTGACTTGAAGCATAGAATAATGATGGAGGCACACAACACACCGTTTGCAATCCATCCTGGGAGTACCAAAATGTATCACGATCTTCGACATACATTTTGGTGGAGCAATATGAAAAGAGAGATCGCGGAGTTTATCTCGAGATGTTTAACTTGTCAACGTGTAAAAGCGGAGCATCAAGTACCAAAGGGTCCATTGCAACCACTTGAGATTCCGAAATGGAAGTGGGAACACATTACTATGGATTTTGTTACAGGTCTTCCCAAGGTTTCTCAAGGCATAGATGCGATTTGGGTTATTGTTGATAGATTAACCAAGTCCGCTCATTTCTTGCCGATACGTGAGACTTATTCCCTTGAACGTCTTGCTAGTATGTACGTGAACGAGATTGTGAGATTGCATGGCATGCCAGTATCCATAGTTTCGGATCGTGACCCAAGATTCACTTCACGATTTTGGGTTAGCTTGCAGAAAGCTATGGGCACGGATTTACGATTCAGTTCAGCATACCATCCTCAAACGGACGGACAATCAGAGAGGACTATTCAAACTCTTGAAGATCTATTAAGACTTTGTGTCTTAGATCTCAAAGGGAGTTGGGATAAGTACCTACCATTGGTGGAATTCTCCTACAACAACAGTTATCAGGCGAGCATAGGTATGGCTCCATTTGAGGCGTTGTATGGAAGAAAATGTCGTTCTCCAGTATGCTGGGACGAGGTGGGTGAAGCAACATTGTTGGGACCAGAATTGGTACGCATTACTACAGAGAAGATCCAAACGATTCGACAACGTATACAAACGGCACAGGATCGACAAAAGAGTTATGCGGATCTTCATCGGAAGGACGTGGAATTTAATATTGGGGATCATGTATTGTTACGTGTTGCACCATGGAAGGGAGTTACAAGATTTGGGAAGAGAGGAAAGCTCAATCCAAGATTTGTTGGTCCATTTGAGATTCTTGAGCGAATAGGAAATGTGGCATATAGACTCGCATTACCTCCAAGCATGTCTCGTGTTCATAATGTTTTTCACATATCTATGCTTCGTAAATATGTTAAAGACCCGAACCACATTATTGAGTTAGAACCAGACGAGATAGCTGAAGATTTAACGTACGAGGAGGTACCTGTTAAGATCTTGGATAGGAAAGAGCATGTCCTACGCACGAAGGTTATACCACAAGTTAAGGTTTTGTGGAGAAACCATGCTATTGAAGAAATGACCTGGGAGTTGGAATCAGAAATGAAAGCGAGGTATCCTCACCTTTTTGAAACATCAGGTACGTACGTCAATTTCGAGGACGAAATTTCATAAGGAGGGGAGGTTGTAAGACCCCAACTTATTAATGAATAAAATCAAATTTTCTCTAAATATTATTGTGAATAATAAGGGGTTAATTTGATATAATACTTTGGTTATGGGTGAAATGTGCAAATTTTGCAAAATAAGCAAGTGGTTATAAAATATTCATTTTGTCGGGGAATATTCGTTTGGTCGTGGAATATTCTTGCTGTCGGGGAATATTCGTACGACGGCGCAGCCTTGTGTGGGCCCCATAACGGAAAGCGATTGGATGAAGAAAACGACAAGTATAAGTTGTTTATTAATAACGGCGTAGTTGTTACCGTTAACACTGTTGAAATACCCGGTGGTTAAAAATACAGTAATAACGCGTGTTGCACAGTAGCACACGGATTGCACAGTATATTGAATTATTGATTCGTACGTAAGAAGGCACTACTCAATAATTGTTACAGTGTTATTGTTCAATATTTTATTTTATTGATTCAATAATTGCTGCATTGATATTTTATATTATTGTTGTTTCAATAATTGTTGCTGCACAGTATTTCCATTATCAGATCAATAATTCATATTATTTGAATAATATTATTAGATAACATTATTGACAATGTCTAGAAAGTTCTGTCTAAGGAGAGGTTTGGTCATCTAATTGCGCGCCAGTAAGGAGAAATCCTTATTGGAAAGCCCCCTCTTTCCTGGGAACGGCCTGGTTGTCATAAATGTGATTCTGTAATATTATTTGTGAATAATTAATTATTGATTCATATGATAAGGAAATATTTATTTTATGTGGATATAAATGAGGGATATATTTTTGTGGTTAAAAATGAAGGAGTTAATGTTGAGGTTTTTATCCATATTTTTGTCGGAATGGAGGTATTAAAAATCAGGGTTTTTGAGATATTTTGCGGGGGTTATAATTTTTAATCCGACCGTTGGATCGTGGTAATTTTTGGATATGTTATACATATATAAGTTGAGTATATGTCCACAAATTTTGAACCGTTAAAAATGAACGTATGATTTATTACGAATTTTACAAGATGACTGGTTCAGAAATTGTTGAATTTTCGGAGTTTATCATTTTGGTGGAAAATTCTAGAATTGGTGGGCCCCACTTGTGGTTGGTGAAGAAATGTGCTGAATTATATTTCAAATGTGGTGGGTGGGAATAGTAGCAGGTAAAGCCATCAGGTTGCAGGTCAAACCTACCAAAATTTTTCTATAAATAGAGGGCTAAGTTAGAATTGAAAATCACACCAGAAACAAGTTTTCTCTCTTTCTCTCTCTAGATTATTGAGTGTATTTTGTGAGTATTTAGATACTTTGAGAGTTTCTATTCATCAGAGCAAGTTTCTTTCAGCCTTATACCGGTATTCCGACCAGAAGTACTGATATTTTGAGGTAAGGGATATTATTTTCTTCTTAAATGATATTATTTTCTTCAATATCATTATGCTGAAATATTGATATGAGTTTTTATCAAATTTGGAACTTTTTGTGTCGGGGGTTACTATTCACGTATACGGCACTATTCACGTATACGGCACTATTCACGAATACGGCACTATTCACCGAAAAATAAAATTTTCCCTTTTTGTCCAAGATGTCTATTATGGTTACTATCTTTGATTGTATCCATGTTTTGATCTTTATTTTTGAATTCTGCTTCACAATTGATTATTATGAAGTATTATTGATCTTGGATAAACTGTTATACGAATCCCTACTATTTGTCCTTCTGTCTCATTGGATTCGTTCTCTTTAAGATATTTTTCATCATCCTCAGTCCTAAATGATGATATTACTGAATATCTTTGGCCTGTAGTGCAAAGATGTATAATTACTTGATGAATATCTTTGGCCTGTAGTGCAAAGATGAACAGGTGTTGAGATGAACATGACCGACTGATGATACAAATGAATATCTTTGGCCTGTAGTGCAAAGATGAATATTTGGTTAAAGATGATTATTAATTGATGTTACAGGGATAAAATATTGATGATGGACTTTTAAATCTTAGAAGATAGTAGAATTCTTTCTCTACTTGACTCTTCTAATGGTTTGCTGTTTCCGCTGCAGTTGTTGATCTAAAACTTGTTGTCGATTATATTTTATCAGATTTTTCCCTGTTGAAGACTAACGATAATTTGTTGTATATTATCTTAGTCATAATATTCTTTACTGGGCTAGTTGAGCTCACCCTTTTCCTTTTTGTTCCATTTTTCTTCTCAGGAGGTGAGAACATAGCAGGATCTAGTCGGGGTATGGAGTGATGGTTCTAGAAAGATGTATTAGCAGTCCTCACTATTTCTGTAAAATAGTGTTTGAATAATTGTAATGAGGATTTATTTGAGTGTGGATATTGTCTAGAAGACAATATTTGTATTTAAACTCACAGTATGTGTTGTCGTATTTTGCACGACAATTGTATTATTGAAGTTGTAGTTTGCTTTCTGTACCATGTATTTGGCGACTCAGAATGGGTGTTGTATACCTATTCTGGGGGCGTCACACTTGTGGTTGGTGAAGAAATGTGCTGAATTATATTTCAAATGTGGTGGGTGGGAATAGTAGCAGGTAAAGCTGTAACGACCCCAAAATAGGTCCATTCCACCCAACCCATTCTGAGTCGTCAAATACATGGTACAGAAAACAACTACAACTTTATTACAACAATTGTCGTGCAAAATACAACAACACATATGCTGTGAGTTTGGATACAAATATATACCAAATGTGACTCATGTTCCAACCGTGGACATCACCTCACAATAACACCTTACATAAAGGTATAGTCAAAAACTGTTTTAGAAATTAGAATCTTTGGGAAGTGCTCAAGGAAACCTTCGTACATGGGAGGCCACGCGTCTAGGTTATGATAGATATCATATGGCCACAGAATTATCCTTGGTTGACCCAATAGACCTCAAAGAAAAATGAGAAGATTACTATCATATTCTTCCCAATGGTGAGTCTTCTCTTGACTTATCATTATCTCCACTGTCTCTAATTGAGAATTATACTTCAAACAAACACCACGATTATATAGGTAGTGCCCATAGATATACTCAGCAAGTGGATGAGCACAACCCTGTCTTATGATGACACGAGGTTGTATGTCATTAGACATCTTGTATGATAGTGACAAAACACCCTTCCAACGTTGGGTTCGCCGCACCCTATTTTCTTCACCAAATATAACTACTAAATGATGACCACCGTTCTATTTCCTTGTTACCCCCGCTCGACCCAGCTACACTCTTATTACCTGAAAAGAATTGTGAAGCAAAAGGGTGAGCACAACTAGCTCAGTAAAGAATATCATGACTAAAGATAATTCAATTATCAATAGCCTTCATCAACAATAAATCAGAGATTTAGAACATATGGTAAATGATAAAAATTTCAACCATAGTTGCAGCGGAACGAGCAATCCATTAGAAGAGTCAAATAGACTATAAAGTCTATTATCTTCTCCATGTTAAAAATCCACCAACAATATTTTATCCATGTAACATCACTCAACAGTTCCTTTCCACAATCATATGAATAACTCATAATTATAATTGTGACTATAAATTTTTCTTCGCACCCAGGACGAAGAATATTTTCATCACCTGTCTTTACCTGAAACATCAAAGATCATGGTTATACCAAATCACAGTTCCTGTTTATAATCATACTAACAAATCCATCTTTGCACTATGGCCAAAGATATTCATCAACAAACCATCTTTGCACTACGGGCCAAAGATATTCAACAACAGTTCATCTTTGCACTACAGGCCATAGATATTCATCAACAGGCCATCTTTGCACTACATGCCAAAGATATTCATCAACAATTCATATTTGCACTACAGGCCAAATATATTCATATCTCAAAGAAATATATAATCATTTCAGAATTTATATAAACAATAATTATAACCATGTTGATCAATTCACCTTTTCACTTAAGCTTAAGATATTCAATTATAAATTCAATGGTCATGATCATACCAGTCACAATTCAACTTTGCACTACAGGCCAAAGAGAACCCTAGTCATGATCATACCAATAATTTACCCATCTTTACACTCCAGTGAAAGAGAATTTCAACATCAAGGTTATAAAAATGTTATATATGATGATAAAAATAATATGATCAACATATAGTTTTAATCTCAAGAGTAATATTCGTAACTCATGAATAGTAAATCGTGAATAGTAACTCATGAATAGTAACCCCGACACAAAAGATAGAAATTTCACAATAATATCCATACCAATATTTCGGTATAATGATATTGAAAGAATAACATTACTTAAATTTATAAACAATTTATTTTAATTGTTTACACTTTACTAATTAATGCATTTAATCATCATAAAATGCCAACTCTTACAATTTCATCATCAATAATCAAAACCCTCATCAAAAATCTGCATATACCTCATATAGGATTCTCAAGCCATAAAATCCTATTTTCCAATTTTCTTACTTCACATAACATATTTAATTCATTTTCTCATAACTAGACTATTTTCATGAAAAATACCAAATCCGTTCCAAAAATATTTCTTTTCTGGAATTTAGCATAATATAGTCCCATAGTGAACATATATTTTTCTCAGAATTTTTAAAAGTCATTTACTATTTTTCATATGGCCAAAATAGTCGAATATTTAGACATTTATCAAAAATTGTACTTTTGTCTAAAAATTCTGAAATTTACAGAGTATACTTCTATCATATGCATGTACTCCCAATAAAACTTTCATCAATTTTGGAGTTAACCACAAGGAATTATAAGCTGTTACTTTTAAAATAGTCTTTTCTCATAGAATTCATAACTCTCAATTTATACATCCAAAAATCACCATTTTTGGATACAATCAAGAAAACTCATCAAAATATCATTTCAAATTTTTCCAGAATTTTTGAAGATCAGAAAAATTACGAAACTGAAAATCATAACAACCCTTAAAATCCCTTAATATCCCTTAATATCCCTTACTATCCCTTACCTCAAAAGAGCAGTACTTCTGACTGGATATCGGATATGATGCTGAAGAAAACTTGCACTGATGAATAGCAACTCGCCAAGTATCTAAAAACTCACAAAATATACTTCATAATATAGAGAGAGAAAGAGAGAAAGCTTATGTTTCTGGTGTGATTTTCAATTCTAACTTAGCCCTCTATTTATAGGAAAATTTTGGTAGGTTTGACCTGCAACCTGATGGCTTTACCTGCTACTATTCCCACCCACCACATTTGAAATATAATTCAGTACATTTCTTCACCAACCACAAGTGGGGCCCACCAATTCTAGAATTTTCCACCAAAATGATAAACTCCGAAAATTCAATAATTTCTGAACCAGTCATCTCGTAAAATTCATAACAAATTATATGTTCATTTTTAACGGTTCAAAATTTGTGGACATATACTCAACTTATATATGTATAACATATTCAAATATTACCACGATCCAACGGTCGGATTAAAAATTATAATCCTTGCAAAATATCTCAAAAACCCTGATTTTTAATACCTCAATTCCGACAAAAATACGGATAAAAATCTCAACATTAACTCCTTCATTTTTTAACCACAAAAATATATCCCTCATTTATATCCACATAAAATAAATATTTTCTTATCATATGAATCAATAATTAATTATTCACAAATAATATTACAGAATCACATTTATGACAATCAGACCGTTCCCAGGAAAGAGGGGGCTTTCCAATAAGGATTTTTCCTTACTGGCGCGTAATTAGATGACCAAACATCTCCTTAGACAGAACTTTCTAGACATTGCCAATAATGTTATCTAATAATATTATTCAAATAATATGAATTATTGATCTGATAAAGGAAAATACTGTGCAGCAACAATTATTGAAACAACAATAATATAAAATATCAACGCAGCAATTATTGAATCAATAAAGTAAAATATTGAACAGTAATTACTGTAACAATTATTGAGTAGTGCCTTCTTACGTAAGAATCAATAATTTTAAAAATACTGTGCAATACCGTGTGCTACTGTGTAATAACGCGTATTACTGTATTTTAACCAACGGGTATTCCAACAGTGTTAACGGTAACAACTACGCCGTTATTTGTAAAAACTCAAATTTATCGTTTTCTTCACCCGACAGTTATTCGTTATAGGGCCCACAAATAGCTGCGCCGTCGTACGAATATTCCCCGACAGAAAGAATATTCTACGACCAAACGAATATTCCCCGACAACAATGATTATTTTATAACCACTTGTTTATTTTGAAAAAAAATTCATATTTCACCCATAACTTTAAACTTTTATCAATTTAACCATTTACTGAATAGTAATTATAAGAAAAATTGAATACTTTTATTTCATAAAATTCGGGGTCTTACAAAAGCCATCAGGTTGCAAGTCAAACCTACCAAAATTTTTCTATAAATAGAGGGCTAAGTTAGAATTGAAAATCACACCAGAAACATAAGCTTTCTCTCTTTCTCTCTCTATATTATGAAGTATATTTTGTGAGTTTTTAGATACTTGGTGAGTTGCTATTCATTAGTGCAAGTTTCCTTCAGCATCATATCCGATATCCAGTCAGAAGTACTGCTCTTTTGAGGTAAGGGATAGTAATGGATTTTAAGGGTTGTTATGATTTTTAGTTTCGTAATTTTTCTGATCTTCAAAAATTCTAGAAAAATTCAAAATGATATTTTGATGAGTTTTCTTGATTGTGTCCAAAAATGGTGATTTTTGGATGTATAGATTGAGAGTTATAAATTTTATGAGAAAAGACTATTTTAAAAGTAACCGCTTATAATTCCTTGTGGTTAACTCCAAAATTGATGAAATTTTTATTGGGAGTACATATGTATGATAGAAGTATACTCTGTAAATTTCAGAATTTTTGGACAAAAGTATAATTTTTGATAAATGTCTAAATATTCGGTGGTTTTGGCCATATGAAAAATAGTAAATGAGTTTTAAAAATTCTGAGAAAAATATATGTTCAATATTGGACTATATTATGCTAAATCCCAGAAAAGAAATATTTTTGGAACTGATTTGATATTTTTTATGAAAATAGACTAGTTATGAGTAAATGAATTAAATATGTTATGTGAAGTAAGAAAATTGGAAAATAGAATTTTATGGCTTGAGAATCCTATATGAGGTATATGCAGATTTTTGATGAGGGTTTTGATTATTGGTGATAAAATCTTATGAGTTTGGTATTTTAGAATGATTAAATGCATTATTTAGTAAAGTGTAAACAATTTAAATAAATTGTTTATAAGCTTAAGAAATATTATTCTTTCAATATCATTATACCGAAATACTGGTATGGATTTTATTGTGAAATTTCTACTTTTTTGTGTCGAGTTTACTATTTATGAGTTACTATTCACGAGTTACTATTCATGAGTTACTATTCACGAGTTACTATTCACGATAAAAATTAGTTTCTTTTTCTAACCAAATTATTGTTGAGTTATGAATATTACTCTTAAGATTAAATCTATATGTTGATTATATTGATTTTATTATCATATATAACATTTTTATAACCCTGATGTTGAAATTCTCTTTCTCTAGAGTGTAAAGATGGGTAGATTATTGGTATGATCATGACTAGGGTTCTCTTTGGCCTGTAGTGCAAAGTTGAATTGTGACTGGTATGATCATGACCATTGAATTTATAAGTGAATATCTTTAGCTTAAGTGCAAAGGTGAATTGATCAACATGGTTATAATTATTATTTATATAAATTCTGAAATGATTATATATTTCTTTGAGATATTAATATCTTTGGCCTGTAGTGCAAAGATGAAATATTGATGAATATCTTTGGCCTGTAGTGCAAAGATGAATTGTTGATGAATATCTTTGGCCCGTAGTGCAAAGATGACATGTTGTTGAATATCTTTGGCCAGTAGTGCAAAGATGAACAGATGTTGAGATAAACATGACCAACTGGTGATACAAATGAATATCTTTGGAAGTAGTGCAAAGATGAAGTTATTAGTATGATTATGAACAGGAAATGTGATTTGGTGTAACCATGATCTTTGATGTTTCAGGTAAAGATAGGTGATAAAAATTATCATCGTCCTGGATGAGAAGAGGAATTTAGAACTACAGTTATGATTATGAGTTATTCATATGATTGTGGACCAGAATTGTTGATTGATGTTACAGGGATAAAATATTGTTGGTGGATTTTTAACATGGAGAAGATAATAGACTTTATAGTCTATTTGACTCTTCTAATGGATTGCTCGTTCCGCTGCAACTATGGTTGAAATTTTTATCATTTACCATATGTTCTAAATCTCTGATTTATTGTTTATGAAGGCTATTGATAATTGAATTATCTTTAGTCATGATATTCTTTACTGAGCTAGTTGTGCTCACCCTTTTGCTTCACAATTCCTTTCAGGTAATAAGAGTGTAGCTGGGTCGAGCGGGGGTAACAATGGAATAGAACGGTGGTCATCATTTAGTAGTTATATTTGGTGAAGAAAATAGGGTGAGGCGAACCCAACGTTGGAATGGTGTTTTGTCACTATCATACAAGATGTCTAATGACATACAACCTCGTGTCATCATAAGACAGGGTTGTGCTCATCCACTTGCTGAGTATATCTATGGGCACTACCTATATAATCTTGGTATTTGTTTGAAGTATAATTCTCAATTAGAGACAGTGGAGATAATGATAAGTCAAGAGAAGACTCACCATTGGGAAGAATATGATAGTAATCTTCTCGTTTTTCTTTGGGGTCTAT
This sequence comes from Panax notoginseng, assembly GCA_016801055.1. Classification (NCBI taxonomy): domain Eukaryota; kingdom Viridiplantae; phylum Streptophyta; class Magnoliopsida; order Apiales; family Araliaceae; genus Panax; species Panax notoginseng. Next base: position 69,935 of record CM029015.1, read on the forward strand.
TGGGTCAACCAAGGATAATTCTGTGGCCATATGATATCTATCATAACCTAGATGCGTGGCCTCCCATGTACGAAGGTTTCCTTGAGCACTTCCCAAAGATTCTAATTTCTAAAACAGTTTTTGACTATACCTTTATGTAAGGTGTTATTGTGAGGTGATGTCCACGGTTGGAACATGAGTCACATTTGGTATATATTTGTATCCAAACTCACAGCATATATGTTGTTGTATTTTGCACGACAATTGTTGTAATAAAGTTGTAGTTATTTTCTGTACCATGTATTTGACGACTCAGAATGGGTTGGGTGGAATGGACCTATTTTGGGGTCGTTACAATGGCTACCTACGTACTCTTATTGAAGAGGAGATCAGGTCTGCGTAGTTTGAACCTGGGGTAAGAGGTTCAACGCTGTATGTGGCAGGAATGGTGTAGGAATATTTTTGTTATTTTTTGTTTTATTTCGACCGGGCCATATAAAATGGTTGCCTACGTACTCCTATTGAAGAGGAGATCAGGTCGACGTAGTTCACCCCTCAGGGCAAGATGAAAAACGTAATCCCATGTGCAGGTCAGAGTGCGGGGAGGAGAGAAAGTTTAATCCTAGGTTGAGGATAAACTGCAGGTGAAAAGTTTGATCCCATGTATGGGTAGTCAAACTGTATACGTAAGAGGTTCAATCCACGGTGGGATGACCTAAGTTGTAGGAACGCAAAGGAGAAAGCCAGGCTGCTGGCTTGAAAGGTATGTTTCCCTGAGGGGCAAAGTGTAGAAAAGTTGTTTGTTGTAAAGGTTTAAAGAACTGGAATGACTGGTGACTTGATGGTCTACCACCAGGATGTTTACTTAAGGGTAACTTTAGACATAGTACCGTTTCACGGCGTCTGAGTTGATGAGTTGCGGAAATTCATCGCGGTCCATTTCTTGTAATTTGAGAGTGCCTCCTATCAATACTTCCTTGACAATAAACGGGCCTTCCTAGTTAGGAGAGAATTTTCCCTTAGACTGATCTTGGTTGTCCAGTATTTTCTTCAAAACCAAGTCATGTTGTCTGAATTGCCGTAATTGGACTTTTTTGTTGTAGGATCGGGGGATCCTTTGCTGATATAACTGATCATGGAAGATAGCCGCGGTTCGCCTTTCGTCTATTAGAGACAATTGGTGATACCTATCTTGTACCCATTGGTCTTCATCTAACTGAGCGTCTATCAATACTCTGAGGGATTCTATCTCAACTTCTATGGGGAGCACTGCTTCCATCCCATAGGTTAAGGCGTAGGGGGTTGCCCCAATGGAAGTGCGCATTGAGTTTCTGTAGGCTAACAGAGTCAGAGGCAATTAGTCAGGCCAATTTTTATGATTGGTGGATATCTTTTGCATAATCTTCTTGATGTTCTTGTTAGCCGATTCAACAGCACCATTCATCTTCGGACGATAGATGACTGAGTTGAGATGTTTGATGTGGAATTTACTGCATAATTCCCCCATCATTTTGTTGTTGAGGTTCTTGGCATTGTCGGACACAATCACCTCTGGTTGTCCATATCGACAAATGACATTGTTTCTGATGAAAGCAATGATGACTTCTTTAGTAACCTTGGGAAAAGAGGCTACTTCTACCCACTTGGTGAAGTATTCGATCATGGTGAAGATAAATCGATGACCATTACTGGCTTTAGGCTCAATGGGCTCGATAACGTCCATTCCCCACATTAAGAAGAGCCAAGGTGAACTCATATTGTGAAGTTTCCGTGGAGAGGCGTGTATAGCATTCCCATGAATCTGGCACTGATAGCATCTCCTGACGTGGTCATTGCAATCAGCATTAAGAGATAGCCAATAATGTCCCGTCCTGAGGACTTTCTTAACAAAAAGGGGGATACTCATGTGGGGGCCACAGACTCCGCCATGGATTTCATCCATAAGCCTTTGGGCTTGATCTTTGTCTAAACATCTGAGGAGACCTAATCCTGCATCTCTTTTATAGAGCGCATCTCCACTCAGGTAAAATTTCATAGCAAATCGGTGGATCCGCCTTTTCTCAGTCGGGCTCGCCTCAGCGGGTGTAGATCCATCTCGCAGATATTCCTTGATATGCTGATACCAAGGATGTTGGATGGGAGGTAGCTCATCCGATACTTCTCCAACGTAATTCCCATAGGCTGGGGCCTTGTGCAGGGAAATTGTGACGCTTGGCAAGTGTCCCTTGTCTGATATGCGAATCAAGGATGCCAAAGTTACTAACGCGTCTGCGAAATCATTCCTATTACGAGGAATGTGTAGAAAGGATATTTCTTCGAATCCCAAAGCCATCTTTAAGACCTGCCGATGGTAAGGCAGCAAATGTAGTTCCTTGGTTTGATAAATTTCGGTAGATTGTTTGATTACCAACTCCGAATCTCCAAGGACAGTTAACCGCCTGATGCCAATTGAATGGGAAAGTTTTAGCCCCATAAGACAGCCTTCATACTCAGCCGTATTGTTGGTGCTGACAAACTGTAATTTGACGGCGACGGGATATTGCTCCCCCGTATCAGATACTAGAACTGCTCCAGCTCCAGAACCTTCCATATTAACAGCTCCATCGAAATACATCTTCCACGTTTGGCGTGTATCGTACTGATGGTGTTGCTGAATTGTCATTACTCCTTCATCGGGGAAATACGTCTCCAAGGGTTTGAAATCCCCTGATGGTGCGGCGGCCAGTTGATCCGCAATTCCTTAACCTTTGATGGACTTTTGAGTCACATATACGATGTCAAATTGTTGTAAGATCAACTGCCATCTGGACAGTCGACAATTCAGTATGGGTTTACTGAACACGTACTTGAGAGGATCCACGCGGGATATGAGATGGGTTGTGTGAACATGGAGATAATGTTGTAACCTCATGGCAGCCTATGCTAAAGCACAACACATCTTTTCGATCAGAGTGTACTTGTGTTCACTGCTGCTGAATCTTTTGCTGAGGTAATAGATAGCTCGTTCCAGGCCTCTATCATCCTTCTATCCCAGCATGCAGCCCATGGCATTGTCACTTACGGACAGATACATAAACAGGGAAACATCATCCCTGGGTGGTACCAAGATGGGAGCTTTGATTAGCTGTTTCTTGATTGTAAGGAAGGCATTCTGGCACTCCTCATTCTATTTCATGGAGGAGTTCTTCCTTAACAGCTTGAAGATTGGCTCACAGGTTGCTGTGAGTTGGGAGATAAATCTGCTAATGAAATTGATTCTTCCCAAAAATCCCCGTATTTCCTTTTCTGTCTGAGGAATGGGCATTTCAGTGATGGCTTGGATTTTGGCAGGATCCAGCTCTATCCCTTTGTGACTAACTAGAAATCCTAGTAACTTGTCTGATTTAACGCCAAAGGCGCACTTAGCGGGATTCAACTTCAAGTTGTACTTACGCAACCTGTTAAAAAATTTCCTGAGATGGTCTATATGGTCATCCTCCTTCCGGGACTTGACAATAATGTCATCCACGTAGATCTCGATCTCCTTATGCTTTAAATTGTGGAAAAGAGCCAACATAGCTCGTTGATAGGTAGCTCCAGCATTGATGAGGCCGAATGACAACCGTCTATAGCAAAAAGTTCCCCAAGGAGTGATTAAAGCAGTTTTTTCACGATCTTCCTTGGCAACCATGATCTGATGATACCTCGCAAAGCAATCTGCAAAGGAGTACATGTCGTATTGCGCAGTATTGTCAATGAGAATGTGGATAAATTGCACGGGAAAGCTATCCTTTAAGCAAGCTTTGTTCAAGTCCCGATAGTCCACGTAAACTCGCACCTTTCCTCCAGGTTTAGGTATGGGCACAATGTTGGATATCCACTCAGGATATGTAGACACCATTATGATACCGGCTTGAAATTGTTTCACAATTTCTTCTTTCACCTTTAAACTCCATTCAGGTTTCAATCGTCTGAGCTTTTACTTGACTGGCTTGAATCTCTCTTTAATGGGAATGCGATGAAGGACAATATCAGTGGACAAACCCACCATATCTTTATGAGACCATGCAAACACATCCTGGAACTGGGTTAGCAGCGTAACCATGTCATTCCGTTGGTTTGGGGTAAAGTCTGAACCAATCTGGATTAACTTAGGGTTTTCTAAGGTTCCGAGATTGAAAGGAGTGGTTTGATAAAGGTTGGGTTTAGGTTTGTCTTTGACCCATTCTTGAATTTCTGGAGGCACCTCAATGTCATACAGTATATCCACCAAGACTGAATTCATCTCTACATCAAAGGTACAATCCTTGTGGAGAAGAGGCACCGTATCAGCAAGCACATGCACATCTAAATTCAGAGTCCTGAAACAAGATATGTTTTCACTTAGTATATATGAAATGTGTTGATCATTGATGAGTGAGTTTTATACACATGAATTGGATACATTCGGGCTTAATTTATTGCTGTTCTCAAGTCTTTTAGGATGTTTTTATGTGTTTGTGTCTATTCATGCATGTTTTATATTATTTTGTAGGAATTGGGACAAAAGTTACATGGATCGACGTTCGAGGTGGCTAGATGCACGTTTTCGGCTTGCCATTTACACAGCAGTCACTTCAGAGCCAATTTTACTATAGCTCCTGACCTTATTTCGAAAAACTTCAAGAACGAAAGTTGTAGATCTACTTCTCCTCTTTCCGGAACATCTTGAATCATCAAAATCGGAGTTCGTATAAAGAAGTTATGGCTATTTTCCCAAAGGACGTCGGAGCAGAAAATGTCAAAAAATGTTCTAGCGCCGGGGCGCCCATTTGTAGTTCATTTCCAGCGCCGGGGCGCTGGGGGGCAGAATCCCAGCGCCGTGCCCAGCGCCGGGGCGCTGGGGAAGTCAGTGGAAAGGCTTGGACGCGTTTTGGGGCGAATTTTGACATCTTTTTGACTCCAAATTGGATTGGGTTTGTTCCTAACCTAAAAATTAGACTTGTAACCTATAAATATATGATGTAAGACATAAAATAAGGGGGAATTACATAGATTAGACTAGATTAAACACTCCATTAGATTAGAATCTAAACCCTAGTTCTTAATTAGCCATTAGAGATTGAAGCAACTTGGAGATCATTGAAGATCAAGAGCAGGAGCAAGAGGGGAGCATCAGATTTGCTGACAACAGATTCTATTCTCTTCTCTGATCATACTTTTATCTTTTAATGTCTATTCAATTGTGGATTCTTGGTTTTAATTCATTAATTATGAACTAACTCTTTTAATAAGATTTCAATTGAACTTTTTATGGTTTTGAATTGATTATTTAATTTATTCTAATTATTTATGTTGAAGTGAATTGTTTATCTTGTCTTGAGCTTATTGATTAATTATCTGATCAGTAGTTACCTTGTTACTCTAGAAGGAATTGGAAGAGGAATTCTAGGGTTAGAACTGGGCATGATAACATGTGACTTAGTTATTTGCATGGTGAATAATTAGGTTTGTGAATAGAATGGAAATATCTGTTTACCGCATGTAACACATAAGGAATTGGGATTGTAGCGAGTTTAATTCAATTGTTTTGCATAGAGATATAGCAAAATTAATCTGGGTTAAATAGAAGGCAATTGATCACTCGAGAGAGGGCTTTTGGCATTTGAGAATTCCTGTTAACAATTCAGTAGATATAATAATTGGGATAGTTGAATAATTGATTCATAATCCGTAATTGGGGATATTGGAGTCTTAATTCTTATTTATCTGAATTCCATCAATTCTTAGTTGTTTATTTGCTTTCTTTTAGAATAATCTTTTTGTTTTGTTTAATTTAGTTTTCTTAAATTTAGAAATCACAATTATTGGTTGTTTAAATAAAATTGATTTGGTTAAGAATTAGTACTTGGTGATTTTTATTAAATAATTCCTCGTGGGAACGATACTCTACTTTCACTTTATTACTTGTTGACCGTGTATACTTGCACGTATTCATTGATTGCGAAATCAATCAACAAGTTTTTGGCGCCGCTGCCGGGGAATTAATTTAATAATTATTTACCAATATTAATTTCAATCAAATTAGTCTTAATTTAAACATTTTTATTTTTATTTTTATTTCTCATTCTCTTCCTATATTTCTCTCTTTTTAGGTACCATGGATGACTTTGCGTATCAATGGCCATACACGAACATGACTCAATCACGGGGAGCGGAGATTGACAGACTCAAGAAACTTTCTGCATTGTCAGCACAGATGGAGACACTTTCGAGGATGCTTGAAGCTTTTGAAACTCAACGTTGTCAAAGTGTGGCGGTTACTTGTGATTATTGTGCTGAAAATCATATGAGTCATCAATGCGCCATCAGTTTCGAGCCGGTACAGTATAGTGGTGATTACCCCAACAGTTATGTCTATCCCAACAACTATCATCAGGATTGGGGGTATCACCCGGATTTTTCATGGAGTAACAATCAAGATCAATTTTATGCTCCAAGTCCAACATACCCACCGGATTTCTCGTGTCCACCTCCACTACAACAGGAAGAACATTTAAATTGGGAGGAAGCCTTGGAAAAATTCATTAGAGCTTCTGACAAAAGGAACGAGGACCAAGACAAAAGATTTAATCAAATAGAACTGAATATGAAAAGCCAAGGTGCGTCGATAAAGAATCTGGAAAATCAATTGGGGCAGATAGCACATGCGTTGAACAACCGTTCTCAATACACTTGGCTCTATGACATGGATTCTGAGACTGATGGATAGCCCGAGCAAAATCTACAACTAGATGAGCCACAAGATGTTGAAAGAGAGGAAACAATTGGGAACCAAGAAAAGGAGATCGACGAAGATTTAACTTTGAGTACCAACGAAGATGAGCCAATTTTGATAGTGTCTCATGTGCCTCCTCCACCAAAGTTCAATAATACGGGCAGTTTTGCAAAACCATGCCCAATTGGCAGTCATGTCGTCGGCAAAGCTCTTTGTGACATAAGAGCTAGTACAGTTGTGGAGTCATGGTGGGATGAAAAGGAGAAGATAGAGGAAGACTCCATTATGTTTATTAAGCTTCAATGCCCCAATCTAATCATAGACATAATGGAGAAAACACCTAGTTGTTGGACGTTCTTAATAGGGAACCTATCTACAAAGAGCATGCTAGGTGACTTCAATTCTTGCGAATGGGAACCTCCCAAAAGAGACATTGCTTCTGATGGATGGAGGGTTCCTCAATTTTCGTAGGGGAATTGGATAGAGAATTGAAGAAGTCAGGCTGAGACTATAAAACAAGCGCTTATTGGGAGGCAACCCAAGTTTAATTTTTTTTTTTTTTTTTTAGTTTTTATTAAGTTTTATATTAGTAGTTTTGAATTTTCATTTATTTAGGATTTAATAAAAGTGCTTATATCATGGTTTTACAGGTTATTCAAGTCAAATTCAAGTGTGGTGCCCAATTTGTTCCATGTGCTTAGCCTATTCTCCAAACTTAGCGGACAAGGAGGAAGATTGCTATATTTTCAGGGAAGTCCTCTGCTTTAATTTTTTCTATTGTAGCCATTGAGGACAATGTCTAGTTTAAGTTTGGGGGCATTTTAGTGTCGTATTGCATATAGTTAGTTATTTACATTGTAGTTCGTTATATTTTCGGGTTATTTACATTTAGTTTTTGCATTCAGTTTTTTGTTTTAAAAAAAAAAATTTTAAAAATTGCAAAAATAGTAGTTAGTTTACTATGTTTATTGCAGTTAGTTTATATTTGCATGATTCCAACTGTTAGATAGTAAAAGTCTATTTTGGCCAATGATGAGACTGGAGTTAAGTAGATAAGTATAGTATTGAATATTCAGGCTTTGATGTGATTTCTTGTTATGAATTGAATCTTTTCCTGTTTGAAACTGGTATAATTAAGGTTAGCACGTTAATAACAGCTATGTTGACTGATTAAGTTTAAATTGATACATAATGAATTTCTTAAGGATAATACTAATGTGAAGGAATGAAAGACATGAATAGGCGGAGATGGCTAAATTTTGATAAAAACTTAAGTTTGGGGGAAAAATTTGGGATATATAAGTTTCGCTAAAAAAAAAAAAAAAGAAAGAAAAAAAATAAAAAAAAATTACCGTGGCTAGTTTTGTTTCGGCGCCTTTGTTACTTGAGTAAGTACGCCCGAAGGGATATCTTAAAACCTAGCGCCCTAAGGTCTTATATGGTCTGGGAGTCGTTGGTCGAAAGCTCGCTAAGGGGTGACACTGTTAGCCTAATGGAATGAGACATTGCACAGTCATGGTTAAAAAAAAAGAAAGTAAAAAGTAAAAAAAAAACAATAAAACGGGAAAAGAGCAAAAAGCCCCCGTAATGAAAAGTAAAGCATAAGTATCCCGGATTGGACTCTTGAACTTGGTGGATATTTAACTTTAGTTGGATCTAGCTTGTTCGTGAATTTTGTGAGTTTTCACTGTATGATACCTTTAAAGAGACCTATTATGTGTTAAATTTGATTTTATATTAGTTAACATTGTTTTGGAGCACACACGCACTATATCAGTGATAACAGTCTAAGATTTGATGAGTGATTGGGAAATTACTGATTTGTTTTAATATGATGTATTATCATGTTTACTTGATTTCTCTAAGGCCGGTTGAATAGACTTGTTTCTGTCATTACTGTTGGATTCGTAGGCATATAGATTAGTTTCATTACATTGCATTGCATAACATTTTTGTGTTTTTGCTTGAGGACAAGCAAATGTTTAAGTTTGGGGGTATTTGATGAGTGGGTTTTATACACATGAATTGGATACATTCGGGCTTAATTTATTGTTGTTCTCAAGTCTTTTAGGATGTTTTTATCTGTTTGTGTCTATTCATGCATGTTTTATATTATTTTGTAGGAATTGGGACAAAAGTTACATGGATCGACGTTCGAGGTGGCTAGATGCACGTTTTCGGCTTGCCATTTACACAGCAGTCACTTCAGAGCCAATTTTACTATAGCTCCTGACCTTATTTCGAAAAACTTCAAGAACGAAAGTTGTAGATCTACTTCTCCTCTTTCCGGAACATCTTGAATCATCAAAATCGGAGTTCGTATGAAGAAGTTATGGCTATTTTCCCAAAGGACGTCGGAGCAGAAAATGTCAGAAAATGTTCTAGCGCCGGGGCGCCCATTTGTAGTTCATTTCCAGCGCCGGGGCGCTGGGGGGCAGAATCCCAGCGCCGTGCCCAGCGCCGGGGCGCTGGGGAAGTCAGTGGAAAGGCTTGGACGCGTTTTGGGGCGAATTTTGACATCTTTTTGACTCCAAATTGGATTGGGTTTGTTCCTAACCTAAAAATTAGACTTGTAACCTATAAATATATGATGTAAGACATAAAATAAGGGGGGATTACATAAATTAGACTAGATTAAACACTCCATTAGATTAGAATCTAAACCCTAGTTCTTAATTAGCCATTAGAGATTGAAGCAACTTGGAGATCATTGAAGATCAAGAGCAGGAGCAAGAGGGGAGCATCAGATTTGCTGACAACAGATTCTATTCTCTTCTCTTATCATACTTTTATCTTTTAATATCTATTCAATTGTGGATTCTTGGTTTTAATTCATTAATTATGAACTAACTCTTTTAATAAGATTTCAATTGAACTTTTTATGGTTTTGAATTGATTATTTAATTTATTCTAATTATTTATGTTGAAGTGAATTGTTTATCTTGTCTTGAGCTTATTGATTAATTATCTGATCAGTAGTTACCTTGTTACTCTAGAAGGAATTGGAAGAGGAATTCTAGGGTTAGAACTGGGCATGATAACATGTGACTTAGTTATTTGCATGGTAAATAATTAGGTTTGTGAATAGAATGGAAATATTTGTTTACCGCATGTAACACATAAGGAATTGGGATTGTAGCGAGTTTAATTCAATTGTTTTGCATAGAGATATAGCAAAATTAATCTGGGTTAAATAGAAGGCAATTGATCACTCGAGAGAGGGCTTTTGGCATTTGAGAATTCCTGTTAACAATTCAGTAGATATAATAATTGGGATAGTTGAATAATTGATTCATAATCCGTAATTGGGGATATTGGAGTCTTAATTCTTATTTATCTGAATTCCATCAATTCTTAGTTGTTTATTTGCTTTCTTTTAGAATAATCTTTTTGTTTTGTTTAATTTAGTTTTCTTAAATTTAGAAATCACAATTATTGGTTGTTTAAATAAAATTGATTTGGTTAAGAATTAGTACTTGGTGATTTTTATTAAATAATTCCTCGTGGGAACGATACTCTACTTTCACTTTATTACTTGTTGACCGTGTATACTTGCACGTATTCATTGATTGCGAAATCAATCAACAATCATACACAGTGTTAGCATATACTGGCAAAATAAACCACTAATATTGTACAGAAAAGTAAGCATTTTTTATATCTACAGGGCAGAAAGAGTTTCTGCCCGCTTTACCCTTGACGACTAATGCAAGAAATGCTGTTCCAATTGGCAAGAGCAAATTCCGAGTGAACCGCAGTGATAGAGGGATTATCATCATCTTCCCTATCCCGAATGATAGCCATTACGTCTTGGCAATCATCGTTTGGGGTATATCTGTTGATATGCTCATCATGAACGATGATGCGTATGCCGGACATCATCCTGATGACGTCTTGATTGATTCTTCGTTCCTCTTCCTCCACTGCGGGATCTTGAACAAAGATTTCTTTCTCCTTCACCGATACCGGCTTGGGAAATAATATTGCCATTATATTGGATGGCACCTTTACGAGAGGTTGTGCGGACTCGGAGCTTGAAGGCGAAGCTAAACGCCGCACGTTTGAAGCTACAGGAATCTGCTGATGCCTATGAGGATTCCTGTTACTAGAGCTGGCAGAATAGCCTAGTCTAGCTGTCCCAATTTGCTGGGTTAAGCGAATAGGGTATTTGACACCTTGGCAATCTTTACCCAACCCTTGTCCCGGTTTATGACCCAACGACATCATTTCTTGCGTGGTTGACATTACCTCGGTAGAAATCTGGGGTTCGGGCAATGGAGTTCCAATAGCATGGTATTGGGTATTGCTTATTTCCAAAGCATGAAGACTAATTGGCTCAACATTCTTATTGGCATTGATGAGCGGCATGTCCCCGGGCGGAGGAAACTCCGGTTCAGCGTTGACTGTGACCAGACTATTGTTGATGATGTATTTCAACTATTGATGAAGAGTGGAGGGGACTGCCCCTGCCATGTGAATCCCATGGTCGTCCCAAGAGCAGATTGTATCCCGAATCTATCTTGAGCACATGGAAAGATACGCAGAATGTATGAGGACCAATCTCAATTGGTAGCTCAACTACTCCGACTGAGTTACGGCGGGCTCCATCAAAAGCTTTGATGATGGTATGGCTACTCCGAATTCGATTGGGATTGATATTCATCTTCACCAAGGTAGCATATGGGTAGATATTCAGAGAGGAACCTCCATCTATTAAAACTCCCGCCACCATATATCCGGAGGATAAGACCGCAATGTGCAACGGTTTACAATGACCGGTCCTTCGGGCGGTATATCATCATCAGTGAAGGATATCACATTGTTGTTGAAAATGTGATCAACTAGATGTTGAAACTTTTCCGTATCAACTGATGTCGGTAGATAGGCTTCTTCTAAAACCTTTAATAATACCTTCTGGTGATTCTCGAAAGTCAAGACCAAGTCCAAGATTGATATCTGTTGTGGAGCTTCTTTCAAGCTTAAAACCACCTTGGGTTCGTTATGACCCATAGTGCGGAGGAAATTTTCAATCTTCTCAATGGATACTTTTCCCTTAGACTTGATGACATGCTTTATTACCCGTTGGGGAAGATATAGTGGATTTTCCTTCGACACTGCAGCAGTTGTATGTGAGGTGGATCCTTCACCTTCTCCATAATTCCACAGAACTGCGTGCAAGCTAACAATAGGATATTGTGCTCTGCACGGCAAGTTGATTGGCTCGGGATCGGCCACTTTCAAAGGATTGTTGATTCCCTTGAGTTGAATTACTGGCATGACAAGTGATTTGTTAACCCCATCACTTTCAGTGGATATGATTGCTACTACACTCTTCCACTTAGTAGAACACGAATCCTCACTTGCCCGTAACACAGTGTCGTTATCTGCCAGACGCAGTACGCCACTGTCGATTAAATTTTGAATAAGGTGGCGGAGTGCCCATCATTCTTTTGTGCTGTGACCGCGAGATTGAGAATGATATTGACATATTCCCTCAGAGTTGTATCGTCCCAAACGGGGATTGATTGGAGGTAGAAGGGAACTAATCCTTCCTTCATTGATTAACATATGAAGGATTTCCTCCATAGGTTGGCCCAAATATGTGAATTCTCTTTTATTGGCAAAATCCCGACGGGCCTTAGCATTCACTCTCTTCGTTACTTTGTCTTCTAGCATTTCATTTTCTGAAAGTGAAGAGGGAATATTCATGACAATAGGTAGGAGACTGGCATGCTCCTGGCTGATTAGCTGACGAGTCACATGATGCTGATAAGTCACCAGTTCCGCCAATTGCTCAATTTGTTTACAAAGAGCTTTCATCTTTCGTTCTATTGTGAATTGGAACTTGGCATAATCCCATCTGTCATCACCATCTTTGGGGTTTTGGGAGGATTCACAGCTGAAATTGGAACTCTGCCCACTACTCCAATTAATCATGTTGACCTCTTCTTCCTTGTGTTGAGGAAGAGGGTTGTCTTGAACGTGAGGTTGATCGGATTTGGTGACCACGATTTTCCCGTTATCTATCAGGTCTTGGATTTTGTGTTTCATGGCCCAACAATCCTGAGTATCATGTCCAGGTGCCCCGGCATGATAAGTACATTTCCGAGCAGCATTAAAACCCCGACCATTAGGGCTGGCTGGTGGAAGAAGATGCGTGATTTTCTTCTGTGTTGTTAGAAGATTGAGAATGTTCTCGAGGGTGTCCTAAGGGTGTGAATACTCGAGGTCATTTGACTTCTCCACCTTTTGGTACCGGAGGGTTTAAAGACTGTGCTTGAAAGGGAGTGTAATTTCTCCTCTGGATAGGCATGTTCTGATTGCCTTTTTGACCCTGTAGTATCAAGGAAACATCCTCTTCTTTCTTTTTATGGACCCTCCAGGGGTTGTTCCCATAATTTCCAAATTGAATGTGATCAGCAACAGCTTTGAGTGCAGCTAGGTCTTGAATCTTTCCGTATTTCAATCCCATTTCAGCCATCTCCCCATGTTTGACCATTTCAGAAAATGGTTTGCCGATGCCGGCTAAAACTCTTTCATAGAAAGGTGCTTCTTGTATGTCTATAAAAGTCCTGACCATCTCTGATTCTGTCATGGAAGGACTAACTTGGGTAGCCAGACGTCTTCACCTCTGAGCATACTCTCTGAAAGACTCATTAGACTGTTTCTTGATCTTGGTAATTTGATGCCAATTAGGAGCCATTTGAGATTAAAAGTTGTATTGGGTGAGGAAAGCGTGTGCTAGCTCTTCCCAACTATAGATCTTTGAATTATCTAATCTTGTGTACCACGAACGGGCTTCTCCAGTTAGACTTTTTTGGAACAGTTGCATTCTGAGTTTTTCATCCTCTGCATAAGATCCAAGTTCTCCAATAAACACCTTTAGATGTGTGTAAGGATCTCCTAACCCGTCATATTTTTCAAAGTCAGGAGTCTTAAACTTTTTTGGATAATGAATACCAGGGAAAATACATAAATCAGAATATGAAACACTCTCGTGTGTTCCAATTCCTTTGATAGTGCGAAGAGTCTCTTCCATTTGGAGGACTTTCTTTTTGATGTCACCAGTGTCTGGGTATCTAGTGGGATGGGCAGCATCATGAGTTTTGTTGGTCGGATCCAACTGCAGTTCAGGTATTGTAACGACCTGGGTTCCTCCTTGTGTGGATGATTCAGCATGTACGGGTATTTTCTGACCCTGCGTAGACTGGTGTAATTCTTTTAGTAGAACAGCCAAATCTATAATCTGTTTGCTTAATCCGTCGAATTCTTTGCGAGAAACTGGATTAAGTTCAGTCTGGTCGGATGACGACATGATTGACTGTAGGGTTGTTGCCTTTTTGGACTTTGAACGGGTGATAGGTCTGATTGATTCCCTGCAAAAGACTTGCATAGTTTAGTCTTTAGGGAAGGTAATAACATGCTATGATGTGTCCAGTTTAGGAATATTATCCTGCAAAACGGATGTCAACGGTTTGTAGCATGTTAAAAATATGTATGTGTACACATTTCTTCATATTTCTCATTACATGGAGATAGATATGGAAGATAATTACAAGTAATTTTGCTTTACAAGTAATTTGAAATGAGAGCATGAAGAGACTTTCCTCCGTTTTGGGTTTATCAGAGGCTGACCTATCTTAGGTTACTCTCGCGGCTTTTTGGCATGAAGGTTCCCAAATCATCGCAATCTACTTGACGGAAAGTTAATCTGGTCTTTCAACTGGAGCGAATTTGGGTGGTACCTTTCCTGAGCCTCGGAGAATTAGTCTTCTCACGAGTCTAGTAATCAAACACCGACGAGATAGCCTCCTGGTGGAGGGACCACACAACATACATTCACATACATCACATCTCACCATATAACATGATGACATGTGCGAAGCACAAATATCACAAGCAGTTATGGTGCGAAGCACTAATATCACAAGCAGTTTATAGTGCGAAGCACTAAGATCACAGGCAGTTTATAGTGCGAAGCACTAAGTAAGGAAATGCATTCGTACACATTCATCATAAAATATAAATGCAACATCCACACACAAGCAGATAACAATTTTGAAAATATTGTAATAGCAGCTTAAGTCCTCTTACTGGAGTCCCCAGCAGAGTCGCCACCTGTCGACGTCGGGATTTTTAATTGTCCATTTCCGTTACTTGTTCTTTGGTGTTCTCATTTTAGGTGAGATTTGTTTGAAAAAACAAGTGAAAAAGGTCCGACATGTATAATGTCGACGATTGGACTATAAGAGTCGCCAGTTGGTTTTTTTAATGGTTGTACCAATACAACCGAGAAAAGGTTTGCACATTGACCCAGTGAGGTGACACTGCTAAACGGGTCGGTGAAATCGAGATTCATTAATGTCCGGGGACTTAGTTATGCGGAGGGAAGGTGTTAGGCACCCCCCGACATCCGTGTTACCACGGTGACCGCCTTTTTTCAAGAAACTGTTATCTGAATGTGTGTGTGTGTGTGTGGGTCAATGTGTTGTTATTTGGAAGTAGTGCGAGGCCTCGTTCGCACCTACATACACAAGGTTTGAATTTATGTAAAAATTCAATTTTAGCAAGATATGGCAGTGATGTTTTATAAAAGAGGTTTTTCAAACCCTGATGCTCAATAGTAATTGAGACCTTTTACACTCCAATTTTATTCCGTATTCGGCTAGATTGATTTTATTTGACAGATGCGAGGCATCCGTATGAAAATAATGTACAAAAAGGTGTTGAATCCCTCGTGGGTATGTAAACCATCTGAGGAAATCCAAACATCACAGAATAATTTACAAGCTGCTTACAGCTGAAAATGTCCATCACGGGAACCGAATCTAAATCCAATGGGATGAATCTGTGATCACATGATTCCTAGGCTCACATGATGCCGCAATTGATATAAACGCAGTAAGCAGGTATATATATATATATATATATATATATATATATATATATATATATATATATATATATATATAAAAGCTGTAAATATATATATACAGACATGATCACCAACCATGAAGTACCTCCATGGGGGATCAGAAATGTAAATAAAGCTGTAAAAGCTATCAACCGCCACGGAGGAAACTCCAGGCGGGACGAAATGTATAGAAAGCTGTAAAAACGATCAACCACCACGAAGTAAATTCCAGGTGGGACGAAATGTACAGAAAGCTGTAAGAACGGTCAACCACCACGAAGTAAACTCCAGGGGGGACGAAATGTAAACATATATATAGATATATTTATATATATAAATGCATGTAAACGCACCGGATATAAAATCCAGGCTCATCGAACAGAGTTCGACCACAGTTAATATATATAAGTATATATATATATATATATATATATATATATATATATATATTAAAGCACGTAAACGCTCCGGATGTAAAATCCAGGCTCATCGAACAGAGTTCGACCACAGATAATATATATAAGTATATATATATATTAAAGTAGGTAAACGCTCCAGACCGAAGTCTAGGCTCAATCGAGGCATAACTCGATAATGTTAGTCAATATATATTTAAATATAATATATATATATATATATATATATATATATAGACTGAAATGAAACCACGAACAAAAGTCCGGGCAAAAGCAAGCAACACGACTCTTAACGTGTAGAAGGGTGTGTGCAAAAATGAAGAGAAAGACTCTAAAGTGTGTGAGAAGGCTTACAGTGGGCTGCCAAAGAAGACTTCTATATCTTTAGAGTGAATAAACACAGACTTTTGTAGGTACAAAAGGGCTATATATGAGCTCACAGGTGTTTAAAAGGGGAAAGTATACTGCCTAAGATGAGTGCAGAGCAAATTGGGCAGGGCTTCTTCGCCGTTTTCTCTTACAAAATGGCCACCCCAAGCCCTCTATTTATAGAGGGTGGAGCCGCAGGTGTACCTGTGGCTGAGCCGCAGGTGTACCAGAGGTAACCCGGGTGGGCCCGGGTTTTTTGGCTCGGGTCGTCTCGAAGTACGTGCACTCAGGCACTGTAATGTCCACTCGAACTTTCAGAAGTGCAATCTGGGCATCCGTTTAAGGTATACAGGACCTATTTCGGACCGCCGTTGTCGAGAGTTGTACGATGGCATAGGATTAGAGTTTGTGCGAAGTCATTGAAGATGGGACGATGCCCTCCGGTCTTTAAGCTTCAACTTTCATCCGTTACCCCGCACAATAGTCACTCGGGATTGATTAGTCTTGTGGGACATTATTGCGTAGCTATGTTGAGATGACGTGGCGTGACATCGTGTTGGTCAGATGACGATGTTGCCCCTCACTGGTGTTATCGTTGGATTGGGATGATAAAGCAGACGTTGCTCCGCTTCGCTGAGATTGGACTGCTGCAATTTGTTAAAGGTCCTCATTGTCATCTTTGAGGTGTGTCTGTCTTCCCGATGTTATCGCCGGGCTGGTACAGTGGATCTCGTTGTGAGCGCCGAGATTGAAGCTGGTTGCATTTGTAACAAGCATTTTCGGGGTTATCGCCGAAATTGCATTCCTTGGGGTTATCACCAAGGTTGGTGGCTATTCCCATGGTTGGGACTGAGACTGGATACCTCGGAGTTATCTCCGAGATTAATCGGTCTTCTCCGGTGTGTGTTTCGATATTGATCTGTATGCCTCGGGGTTATCTCCGAGATTGGAATTGTTACTCCCAGATTGCGATCTGGGGTTGATGCTGAACTTCCGGTAGTATCCAGCATGGATATGGATCGTCTTTCTGGGTTCCCTCTTAAAAGACGAATCTGCTCTCCTGTAATGTTAGTGACAGGCGTACAGAAAATTTTGAGTGTCTACAGTGTTTTCACAATTGATTTTGTGTCCAAAAATAGCTTCCCAACATTTGAATTTGAATTTTTAGCTCTTTGAACTAAGGAATAAAACTGAATTGATTTGGCTTCCAAAAATAACCACTTTAAAGGATTTGAATCTTTTAAGCACATGAAACCTTCTTTTTAAAATAATTTCCAGTACAATGAAATTGTCTTCCATATAATTAATCAGGCTATAAATCTTTACATTTGATTTCTTAGGTGAAGTTCTAGGGACCTAACAATGTGGTGACTCTAAACAACATTTCTTCACATTGGACCACTTGAGATCTTGATACATGCATAATCAGTCAATAAGCTGAAAATCACAAATCAACTCCATACAAAAACATATGTTGTCATCATTAAAATAAAACTCATAAATCAACATGTGTCTCACACATACCAAGCTCAAATACTCCTAATTTTAATTGAGTAATCTCATGCATGGTTTGGACCCCACAAATCCAACAATTTATTCCATTATCCTCATTCACTTTAGGTTAAGGGTGTGTAAATAAACCGAGTCGAGCCGAGTATTGAATTGATTAGATTTGGTTCACAAAATTTATCAAGTATAAAATGAAGTTTGATTGAAACTCGTTTAGCTATCGTGTCGAGCACGATTTTGAATCGAGCTCGAGTAGTTTGAACTTTTTGAACGAATATGATCCGAGTATTAATAAAAAATTACAATTTGAGGTTGTTCGAGTAAATTATCGAACTTTAAAATTTTCTCATATTTGACTCATTTATATTTCGAGTCGAGCTCGAATCGAACTTTTAATCGAGTGAATACAAATCGAGCCCGAACTGTTAGCAAGATGTCAATCTAGCTAATGACAAAAAGAAATGAATATTTTGAAGTTCGAATGTAGGTAATAACCAAACAAAGTAAGTAAAATTTGTAGCCTTTAATATTATGCTATTCTTTCTCAAGTGTACCAAGAGATGCATAGAGCAAGGCAGATCTCTAGAGAAGGATAAAGAGGGATCGATGAAGATGAAAAATCAAGAAAATCAAAGAGATTGATGAATAGTAGAATAATTATGCTACAAATTATTCCAATTTCATTCTCCCACAATCTAATTAACGTACACAGAAGATAGCAGATGATCTGATTCAGTAAATAACCCAAGATTTTTGCTCGAAAATAACTCAAGAGGCTTTGATTACATTGGCAGCGGCCTACTTATTAATCAAGAGGCCTTTGGTGAAGATGGTAGAGAACACATCCATCTCCTTCTTAGGCATGATCAACCCAATTTCCAGGTCCCTTTCCGAATCCTTGCACCTTGAGAGGGATAATGGCTCCTCAACAAATTCGAACTTTTTGGCCTTACCCCACCCAAAATCTATCATATTATAATAATCGAAATTTGGCGAACCAGAAATCCCCATTGTCCATTCCCCTTTCACCACTCCTGCAAACTCCAGATGCCACTTATCTGCACCGTTCAGCACCCCTCGCTGCACCCTTGAACGAATTGTCTTCCCGATCAGTTCAGCCGTAGTTACAAGCCCTTGTTCCCCTACTAATTCCGCGGTCTTCATGGTTGTAAGACAAGGTACCAAGCAATTACCAAAGTAGGTGGCAGGTATCGGAGGATCCAAACGAGCACGACAATCCATAGGAAAACCGAAGTGTTGAAGTTCATCTGCGTTGTGCGCCCCTTCTCCAGTCGCGGCCCTCGTTTTTGCTATACAAGTCCATAAGTAAGCAGATACCACTGTGAAAGATGATATATGTGCTAATGTTGGTCGTTGGGCAGACACCAAGTTCTTGAGTCTTTGGATATTGCTTCCATCTATTATAAATGTGGCTCGAACCTTATTGACTGGAGCTGACTGAGAATTGGCTCCATCCTTACTGACTGGAGCTGACTGAGAATTGGCTCCATCCTTGTTGACTGGAGCTGATTGAGAATTGGCTTCATCCTTATTGACGTTAGCTGATCGAGAATTGTTATTTCCAGTATACATAAAAGCTAGTCCCGGAATCACACTCCTGTCATGAAAAGGGAGTCCTTCCAAAAATAGTGCATCATAATTATCATCTCTGCTGCTGCTGCATAGTTGTTTAGCAATTGAAGCCCATGTTCGAATGAAATTGAACATACTGCTTCCATCTGCAACGACGTGGGAACTAGTAATTCCAATACAGATACCATGGTTGGGAAATAATGTTACCTGAACGGCCAAAGCTGGGGTTACAAAACAGTCTCCCTCGGATGAAACTGGTGGGAGTTTAGGAACAAGAGGAAGTAGTACATCGGCATCTCGGTTGTGAATCCCCGAAATATGATTATAATCATTGTCATTGCACTCCGCAAATGTTAGTGAAACAGAGTCGCCGTCGGAGTAACGAATTTGGGGCTGGGTGGTTGAAGAAATGCTTGAGGCCATTATCAGATTACCGGCCAATGGATAGAAGTGTTTGAGGACAAGGGACAGTGAATTTTTGAGATTCGGAACAATGGTTTGGGTAAAGTGGGTGGTTGTGGAGTGTGGCAAATCATAAAAGAGAACGCGGCCTATGGGATGGAATGGTATCCATATTAAGTCCAAGAGGGAGAGTGGGGTTGACTTTGTTGCATCGGCGGCGACCGGCTGTGGCGAGACTACGCAGTTTTCGAGCACACTCACCTTGTAGCTGGTGGAAGTCGCCATTTGATGATGCAATTAGTTTTGGCCAAAAAGTTATTTTATACCACGAGGGCAACATTTTCAAGGCAACTCACGTGCTCCTTGTTAAACTGTTACAGTGAGCTTGTAAAAATCCTTACATAACACCAATTAAATGTTAGACACATGTCATCTTACATAACACCAATTGACGTATGTCAATATTTAAATAGGAGGACACAAGGGGACAGAAAAAATGAAGACAGAAGATCTACTCTCCATAAAAAGAAAGGGTAAAATACAAACTAGACCACTAAACTTTAAGAGTTTTTGGGTATTGAGCCCTTTTCTTTTGAGCCCAAGGCACCACATGTACGTTGACTTACCTACATGACCACATGAACAAACAAGCCTAGTTGTTATAATTTTACAAGGATTAATATTTATAACTGAACAAATCATTTCCCCCAAATTAAAACAGATTTCTTTTCCCATAATACTGTTATAATAATAATAATAATAATAATAATAATAATAATAATAATAATAATAATAATAACAATAACAACAACAACAACAACAATAATAATAATAATATTAATAATAATAATAACAATAATAATAATAATAATAATAATAATAATAATAATAATAATATTAACAATAATAATAATAACAATAATAATAATAATAATAATAATAATAATAATAATATTAACAATAATAATAACAACAATAATAATAATAAAAATAAAATAATAATAATAATAATAGTACTAATAATAATAATAATAATAATAATAATAATAAATAAAATAATAATAATAATAATAATAATAATAATAATAATAATAATAAAAATAATAATAAATTTTTCTATTTTAGAGTCCAAGGACTATTATGAAAAAAATAATTATACATAAACAAAATTGAAATTAATTTTATATTCCCTCCTATTCAGATTAAATGACGTTTTAGGGAGTTTAATTTTATTCTATATAAGTGTCGTTTTGGAATCTCTATGCAATATTGCATTATTTTTTCCTAATTTACCCCTCTATTTAATATGCTTAGTAAATGCAATTGTGGTGTGACGCCCCCCAAAATTAGGTATACATCACCCATCTTGGGTCGTCAGATACATAGTACAGAATACAAATACAACTTACTAATACAACTGTCGTGTACAATACGACAAAACATAAACTGTGAGTTTGAATACAAATATTATCTTCTAGAGAGTATTCATACTCAAAAGGAGTCCTCGTTACATTTATTAACACACCATTACATAGAATAGTGAGGACTACTAACTAATACTATCATTCGGATAATCACTCCGTTCCCCGACTTGCCCCAGCTACGTTCTCATTTCCTGAAGAGAACAGTGAAAGAAAGGGTGAGCTCAACTAGCCCAGTAAGAAATATTATGACTAAGATAATGCAGAATAAATTATCATTAGCCTTCAACAATGTTAAACTGATAAAATACAATAGACATCAAGTTTAACTGTAGCGGAATAAGCAATCCATTAAAAGAGTCAAGTAGAAAATAAATTCTACTATCTTTTATGATTTAAAAGATTTTCCAACACTGTGATCGCTGAGACTCAGCTTAATAAAATAATCCACATCATCGAATCACCCCTACACTACGGGCAAGGATATTCGTATATTTATTAATGGTCATGATCATGCCAACAACTGTCCATCAATGCACTACGGGCCAATGAGGACTTTTATCACATCATTTATAACATTACGGTCATGATTATACCGAATAATCCCTGGTCATAATCATACCAAGTCCATCTATGCACTACATGCCACAGATGACTTTCAACAGAATATAAACATGAGGATGATGACAATGATATAAGAATTCAATAAAACAAGTTCAAGAATTAATTTATCCAAGAATTAACAACGTCCAAATTGTCAACATGATACTGCTTGGTGGAGTAAAATTCAAGAATGATCAGGAGAATATTTTCATGAAAAGATACTGGATGAAACGCAATTATCAAGGATATTTCACAAATTTTATGGAGTATAGAAGTCAAAACTTAACCAACTTAGTATAATAAAAGAATGGAATAACAAAAGAAATCACCATGCATGCGATAGACCGCACAGACAGGTTATTCTAACAGAATAATAAATAATGGAACCAGGTCCGGCGTAAACGCACAGACAAGATATTCCGACAGAATAATAAATAATGGAACCAGGTCCGGCATAAAAGCACAGACAGGATATTCCGGCAGAATAATAAATAATGGAACCAGGTCCGGTGTAAAACACACAGACAGGATGTTCCAACAGAATAATAATAAAAACGGAACCAGGTTCGGTGTAAAACACACAGACAGGATGTTCCAACAGAATAATAATAAAAACGGAACCAGGTCCGGTATAAAACACACAGACAGGATGTTCCAACAGAATAATAGAAGAATGTCACCAAGTATAGGGTAGACCGCATATACTGGTTATTCCAACAGAATAATAAAGAATGGAATAACAGAATTTCTCTTCATGAATAAGAAAGAATAACACCCCTTACCGTTTTAAAGACGAGCTGAAATAAGAAAGTAGTTAAGTAGCAGAATATTCTTCTTCTCTCTCTCTATAGTTTCTATCTATAGTTTCTCTCTCTAGAGTTCAGTGAATTCGTAAGAAATAATGAAGGAATAAGCTGCTATTTATAGAAAAATAGAATGCATAGTAACTAATCCATGAACGGTCCAGATTGATTACTTTAATCTGACGGTCCATATTTAAAGAAAAATCTTTTAAATAAAATATAATATATTCTATTTATAGAATAACTTTAATAAAGTATTCTGTTTTATATAAAAAGATGTTTCTGTTTTATTACGTTAATAATACGAATAAAACAAAACGTCATTATCGCTAAATAATTCGTATTATTAACTGACAATAATTGAATCAACTGAGTGACTTCTCACATAAGCATTAATAATCAATACCGTGTGCTACTATGCAACCACACGTATTACTGTACTTTTACTACCGAGTAGTTCAATAGTAACAATGGTAAAACTTCTGCCGTTATTTTTAATAAAATATTTTTGTTATTTTCTCAATCTGACAATAATTCCGTTGTGGGGTCCACCAATGATTGTGTCGTTGTACGAATATTCACTGTTAAAACGAATATTCCCCGACCAATCGAATATTATATAACAACTTGCGTACTTTGTAAAATTTATAAATATTACCCACAACTATAACATTATATCAAATTAACTCCATAATATTCAAAAATGATATTTATAGAAAATTTATCTTTATTTATAAAAGTTGGGGTCTTACATGTGGAGAGAGAAATAATTAATTAGGGACAATTGTGGAGAATGAGAAGAGTGTTAAAAAAAAGGTTTGATTCCCTCATGATGAGGGAACCTGTTCACCCGCCCACCCTTATTGAATTCCTTCTCCTCTTCCTCTCCTGCATTCTCTATAAAAGGGATGCTACTGAATGAAAGATGTGTGAACTTCTCAGAAAATTTCCTCTTCTTTTTCTCTTACTTATTCTCTCTAAATTTATGCAACAATTATAAGAGTATTATTATACACTTTGCTAGAGTTTTTATAACGCGTTATCAGCACGAAGCTCTAACCAACTGAGACGGTAAAATTAAATTCTTGCAATTTATTATTATATTACTGGTTGGGCTATACCACCAATAATATAATTTTATTCTTATAATTACATTTAAATTCTGTTATTTACAATGGTACCATCTATCCTTGTTAATCTTACAAGACTAAGTGGGAACCTTTTTACTATTTATTATTCTGCATTTAATATTCTGTCGGAATATCCTGTCGGTGTGAATTTCACCTGACCTGGTTCCATTATTATTACGCATTTAATATTCTGTCGGAATATCCTGTCGGTGTGAATTTCACCTGACCTGGTTCCATTATTTATTATTCCGCATTTATTATTCTGTTGGGAATAACCTGTCTGTGCGGTCGGTCTATCGCATGCATGGTGAAATTCATCTGTTATTCCATTATTTATTATTCTGTTGGAATAATCTGTCTATGCGAACTACCGCATACCGGGTGAAGATCCATTTGCATTATGCTAATAACATAAATATAAGAATATTTATATTTGCATTTTATCACCGCTTGAGATCGTGACGTAGTTTATTTTTCATATTTCATACATGCAATTATTTATTGTTTTAATAAATAATAAAATTGTGTTTTAACCCAGAATAGATGGCAAACTTGGCAAAAATAGATTTTTCTATTTTGAAAATCTCTGGAGACAATTATTTGGCTTGGGCACTTGATGCAGAATTGCACCTTAGTGCAAATGAGTTAGAAAAGACCATTGAATCAGGAAATACAGCTACTTCGGCACAAAATGCAAAAGCCATAATTTTTCTTCGTCACCATATTGATGAAGGATTAAAGACTGAGTATTTAACAGTCAAAGATCCTTTATCTTTATGGACACAACTTAAGGAAAGATTTGACCACCAAAAATTGGTTGTTCTCCCAAATGCCAAATTTGAGTGGCTTAATTTAAGACTACAAGATTACAAATCAATTACGGAATATAGTTCCAATATTTATAGAATAACCTCTACTTTGGCTTTGTGCGGAGATCCAGTTTCTGAATCCCAAATGTTAGAGAAAACGCTCTCAACTTTTCATCCCACCAACATGATTCTGTCACAACAATATAGACATAGTAAGTTCACAAAATTCAGTGACTTGTTGTCTATCCTCCTTGTTGCAGAAAAGAATAATGAATTGTTGTTGAAAAACCATCAAGTACGGCCAACGGGTGCTACCCCATTGCCGGATATTAACAGCACGTCATTCCAGCAGAATAAACGTGACAAGAGATGGTCATATAATAAGAAGCCTTGGGGAAGAAAGAATAAACGAGGCCATCATAGCAACAAATTCCAGAACCGCGACAATTCAGGCCACCAGAAGTGGCAAGTGTCTGAGTCGGGTAAAAATAAAGAAACTGCAGCACCGATAAAGAACAAACCAGATGTTTGTTTTAGGTGTGGGATGAAAGGGCATTGGTCGCGTACCTGTCGTACGCCGAGGCATCTGGCTAATTTATTCCAGGAGTCTCAAAAGAACAAAGTAATTGAGGCAGAAACAAACTTTGTTAATCATCAATTGAATATTGTTGATGATTCACCAATGACCAACAATGAGGAAAAAGTTGATGATATTACTGAACCTTCTGAGAGTATTTTTTGGGATATCGTTTAATTTCTTGTTTTAATTAAACACCTTGCATGTATAATATTGTTAGTTTTCATTCTATATGTGGTATGTGTTTCTCATGAATAAAATTATATTTAAAATGTAACTTTTCTTATTTATGTTTTTATATGTGTCAGACCATTTTTTTAACGGATATGGAGGATATATGTTTAGCAGACAGTGCAACAACTCATACAATCCTTCGAAATGAGAAATATTTTTCACAACTGATCAAAGCTAAGGAAAATGTAGGAACTATCTCTGGCACATCAAATTTAATCGAGGGATTTGGAAAAGCTAGTTTCTTGCTAACAAATGAGACACAAGTTTTTATCAAAGATGCTCTATATTCTAGTAAATCGAGAAGAAATTTGCTTAGTTTTAAAGATATTCGACTAAATGGTTTTCACATTGAAACAACCAATGAGAATGATAATGAATATCTTCTCATTACTTCTACTATCTCTGGAAAAAAGAATATCTTAGAAAAACTTCATTCAATTTCTTCTGGATTATATACTATGAAAATTAGAGTAATTGAGTCTCATACTGTTATGATTCCAAAAATCATAGATCCCAAATCCTTTATGCTTTGGCATGAAAGACTCGGTCATCCAGGTACTTCTATGATGCGTCGTATTATTGAAAATTCTACTGGTCATTCTCTCAAAGATAAAAGGGTTTTTCCTAGTAGTGAATTTCCTTGTGCTGCGTGTTCTCGAGGAAAATTAATTGTTCGACCATCACCAGTAAAAGTTTATAAAGAAGCCCCGAAATTTCTAGAGAGAATTCAAGGAGACATTTGTGGACCTATTCACCCATTGTCTGGCCCATTTCGATATTTCATGGTTTTAATATATGCTTCAACTAGATGGTCTCATGTTTATCTTCTCTCTTCTCGAAATTTTGCCTTCTCAAAACTTCTTGCTCAAATGATCAAGTTACGGGCTCAGTTCCCGGATCATCCAATCAAGTCAATTCGACTTGATAACGCAGCTGAATTTTCATCAATGACTTTTAATGATTTTTGTATGACTATTGGAATTTCCATTGAGCATTATGTTCCTCATATTCATACACAAAATGGTTTAGCTGAATCTTTAATAAAAAGACTTCAACTAATTGCACGACCATTAATGTTAAGGGCTAACTTGCCTACCTCAGTTTGGGGTCATGCAATTCTTCATGCTGCAGCCATCATTCGAGTAAGACCAACGGCTCTTAATAAATTTTCTCCTCTACAGTTAGTTCTTGGACAGATACCTAACATATCACACTTTCGAGTTTTTGGAAGTGCAGTATATGTTCCAATTGCACCTCCACAAAGAACTAAGATGGGAGCCCAACGAAGAATAGGTATTTATGTTGGTTTTGATTCTCCTTCTATTATCAGATATCTTGAACCTTTAACTGGAGATGTTTTTACTGCACGTTATGTAGATTGTCATTTTGATGAATCTGTATTTCCAACATTAGGAGGAGGGAAAGTTTTAAATAAAAAATCCTCTGAAATATCATGGAATGCATCAGATTTAAATTCACTTGATCCTCGTACAGGACAATGTGAAATTGAAGTTCAAAGAATTATTCATTTACAAAATATTTCAAATCAAATGCCAGATGCATTTAATGATGCTAGAAAAGTGATAAAGTCACATACACCTGCAGTGAATACTCCAGCAAGGATAGAAATGCCTATTGAAAAATCAATTCCTGGAGAATTGACGAATAAGGTAATAGAAGAATCTAAACCACGCCAGAAGCGTGGAAGACCGGTTGGTGCAAAAGACACTGTACCACGAAAATTAAAAGCAAATAAGAGAATCCCAGAAGGAATACCCGCTCCAGAAGTAGCACTTATTCCAAAAGTGGGAATAGCTCCAGAAGAGGTACAAATCGCTCCAGAAGAAGCACATATTCCAAGAGTGAGAATAGCCCCAGAAGAGGTTCAAAATCTCAGTGAAGGGATAAGAGATGAACACCAAGAGATCTCAATAAATTATGTACATGATAAGAAAATATGGGATCGAAGCAAAGTCATGATTGACGATATATTTGCTTTCTCTATAGCATCAGATATTACTTTGATTCCTGACACGGATCCTGAACCACAAAACGTGGAAGAATGTCGGAAAAGAAAAGATTGGCCAAAATGGAAAGATGCTATTCAAACTGAGCTACAATCTCTATTGAAAAGAGAAGTATTTGGACCAGTAGTCCAAACACCGCTGGGTGTAATCCCGGTTGGAAATAAATGGGTATTTGTACGAAAGCGAAATGAGAAAAATGAAATTGTGAGATACAAAGCCCGACTTGTAGCTCAAGGATTTTCACAAAAACCTGGTATTGATTATCAGGATACATACTCTCCAGTAATGGATGGAGTTACTTTTCGCTTTCTGATAGGTATGGCAACCATGGAAGGTTTGGAAACACGTCTGATGGATGTTGTAACTGCATACCTATATGGCTCACTTGACAGTGAGATTTACATGAGAATCCCTGAAGGATTGAAAATGGCTGAATCACAAAGGCCACGTCACATATATTCAATCAAGTTACAACGTTCGTTGTATGGGTTGAAACAGTCTGGTCGTATGTGGTATAATCGACTTAGTGATTATTTAATAAAAGATGGATATATAAATGATCAAGTATGTCCATGTGTTTTTATTAAGAAATCGCAAAGTGGATTTTCCATCATTGCTGTATATGTGGATGATTTGAATCTTGTAGGTACTCCTGAAGAACTCACAAGAACTGCTATTTATTTAAAGGATGAATTTGAAATGAAAGATCTTGGAAAGACAAAATTTTGTTTGGGAATACAAGTGGAGCATTTAGCATCTGAAATTTTTGTTCATCAATCCACATATGCTGAAAAGATTCTCAGTCGTTTTCATATGGATAAAGCTCATCCTTTGACTACCCCGATGGTTGTTCGATCTTTAGAAGTTGATAAAGATCCATTTCGGCCTCTAGAAAGTGGGGAAGAAGTTCTTGGATCTGAAGTTCCATACCTAAGTGCAATAGGTGCTCTTATGTATCTTGCAAACTGTACACGACCTGATATTACTTTTGCTGTCAACCTGTTAGCAAGATACAGTTCTTCTCCGACTAAGAGACATTGGGATGAGATCAAACACATTTTGAGATACCTCCGTGGAAGTATAGATCTTGGGTTATTTTATCCAAGAAATTCAACATCGCAATTGGTTGGATATGCCGATGCAGGATATTTATCAGATCCACACAATGGAAGATCACAAACAGGTTATGTATTTACATATTATGACACAGCTATATCCTGGAAATCCACAAAGCAAACCATGACAGCTACATCTTCAAATCACTCCGAGATTCTCGCTATACATGAAGCAAGCAGAGAGTGTGTTTGGTTGAGATCAATTATTCAGCATATTCAAAAGTCATGTGGATTACCATCAATCAAAGACATTCCTACAATTCTGTATGAGGATAACGCTGCATGCATTGCTCAACTTAGAGGAGGGTACATCAAGGGAGATAGAACAAAGCACATTTCACCTAAATTCTTTTTCACACATGAACTACAAAAGAATGGTGATATAGATGTGCATCAAATTCGATCATGTGATAATCTAGCCGACTTATTCACAAAGTCGCTACCAAATGCAACGTTTACAAAATTTCGGAAAAGGATCGGAATGTGTCGACTAAAAGACTTATGACAACATTTCTTCAAGGAGTAATGAATTCCTTTTGAGGGGAAGACTGTACTCTTTTTCCTTAGTCACGGTTTTTATCCCAATGGGTTTTTCCTGACAAGGTTTTAACGAGGTAGTCAATTAAGATATTTATGTAAACGATATGTACTCTTTTTCCCTTCGTTAAGTTTTTCCCACTGGGTTTTCTTAACAAGGTTTTTAATGAGACATAATCTTATATCATAGGGAATCAGGGGAAGTGTTAAAAAAAAAGGTTTGATTCCCTCATGATGAGGGAACCTGTTCACCCGCCCACCCTTATTGAATTCCTTCTCCTCTTCCTCTCCTGCATTCTCTATAAAAGGGATGCTACTGAATGAAAGATGTGTGAACTTATCAGAAAATTTCCTCTTCTTTTTCTCTTACTTATTCTCTCTAAATTTATGCAACAATTATAAGAGTATTATTATACACTTTGCTAGAGTTTTTATAACAAAGAGACAATTGTGGAGAGAGAAATAATTAATTAGGGACACAAAAGATATTTTGTATTATTTCTTAATAAGTATGCTTAATTCTAAAATATCATTTAATCTGAATAGGAGGGAGTATTATACAAGGACCAAAATAGTACTACCTCCATCCCATAATAACTGTCGTTTTAGAAAAAAAAAAATTTCCCAATTTATTTGTCGTTTACAACTTTCTAAGAGAAACAATTATTTACTTTCCTATATCACCCATACCTTCTCTCATTGTCTCAAGAAATTTTTTCCTTGTATTAATAGTTTTCAACTTCCCATAAAGGGGTAGTGATGAAATTTCACACCAATTTTAATTAATAAATGATAGCACTAAATGACTTTCTTAATTCATATACATCAAGCTAAAGTGATAATTATTATGGGATGGAGGGAGTAATTATTTAGCGCTTATCAATGCCGACAA
>CM029015.1:101951-157407 GCA_016801055.1 Panax notoginseng
AGTTGATACAAAGTATCAGAAAGAAGTTTGCTGTTTTCTGCAATTTCTTCTTTGGGATTAATTCATTGACCTCCTATATCCTAAAATTTCTAGAAGATGGATGACTTGAAACCTGATACATGTAAATATCTGAAACCTATCTTCTTGCTAAATTACTTTGAGAACCGTATCTTCATTCTTGTGTTTTACTTTCATTATTAAACCGTTGTTGCCTTTATTTTCAAACTTGCTTTTGTTCGAAAAGTGAAAGATGGAATCCTATCTGACAAAATTACCGAGAAAAGGAAAGAAGAAGAAGCTTTTCACGATAAAAAGATTAGCGGGTATTCTCACTTGCAGCACTAGCTTTGCTACTTGATTTCATTCTTTAGTGTTTAACATTCAATTGACATGGACGTTATTTTCTACTTGCTATGTAGAGTAGAATATTCCTAGAAAGCGCTTTAGCTCAATAGAAGGATTGCTGATTGCTATTCCATTTTGAATTAGGCGTGCTTTAGGGCTCACGCTTTTGTGCTGAGCTGTATCTTGTTGGGGATGGATTTTTTATCTTGATTTTTTTGTTTTATTTGTTGTTTTCTTGTAACTTGGTTTTCCTAGTATTTCATAATAGGAAGTAATGTATCATGATTCTCTTGAGTGGATCCCATAACCATGACTAGAATACTTTCTATATATTAATGTTATAAGAGATTGAAATTTGTTGTAATTTTGTTTAATATTTGATATATTACTTGGCTGGTTAAATGGTGTTGCTAGAACTATATGGACTAAAATTTCTGTTCAGGTTGCCAGGTTTTGGACAGATTGGAAAATAACTCTCGCACGGTAAAAGGTGCAAACTTAATTGGTCAAGATAATGAAGCATTGTCAGTTATTTTGCTACCGTTAAAAAATTTGGGTAATGGTTCCCAAAATTCTTGCAGGTAAAACCGACATAGTGTATGATCTATATGTATTTAAGTTGTATATTACGTTGGATAGATGCAGATGTGCAAAAGAAATTTCACTTTCCTTTCTTTACTTCTCTGGCATATTTCCTTAATAAGATCTAGGGTCATTAAGCTTTTAGATTGATATGGATACATTTTCACCTTTTGATGCTAGCTCCACTTTTTCCCGACAGTAGGATCTTTTGAAGAATGGCTACTGCCTTCAGATATCATTCCAAAATATGTTACATTTTCAACTTGACATTATTGTCAAAGAGTCCTGAGTAATAGTTATATTTTATAATGTACTCATTTCCAAACAATGTTTACTGTTCAAGAACTTTTACATATTGAGGACCTTTTCACATGTACTTGATAGCTCTACCTTTTTCCCTCAATATAGTTACTCAGAAAATTTTGATGCCTATTGTTTTTCTCTTAGGAATAGAACTTTCTAAAATTTGCACAGGGATCAAGATATTCTTTGTTTCAACCAGTCCTTGAGAATTCTTTCAAATTTAGTTGCTGCCAGTGCTATCAATTATAGTGGGGTGCTTGATGAAATAATACGTGAACTTCTTGGCTTCATGGCCGGTCTGGCAAATCTAAAAGTATCAGATGGCAATGACTTGATGGCAAAGGTATTCTCTTTTATTCTTTTAAGAAATTTGCAATTTTGTGGCACACAATGAGTCTACGATTGTTCTTCTATGTCATTTAATCTCACTTTGTTTTCTTTTTTCTTTATATTTAATTTTGACTTGATCAGTAGTTATGAGCAAATTGTGGTGGGTAGGATAAGCAGTGGGTAGTTATCTATATGTTTTGAATTAAAGGGGTAATCTAGTCTAATACGCAACGACTTCAAATGAAGAATTCATTTCCTCCTCTTGGGTAAGTGGTACCCTCTTTGGCTGTAAAGCTTGGAGTTTCAGTGGAAAGGAAGCTGATATTCAACCATTAGAGTTTGTTTAAGCAGAAAACTTCTATTCTTTTTGTCACTTCTTTGGAAAGCAATGTTATTGCTACATATGCACAACCAACTCATCCAACAATATAATGAAAAAATTGAAAATTTATTTATATTTTGCGAATATGAAATCTTCTTTCCACTAAAGCATGTCACACTTTTTATACAAAGGCAAAAAAAAGACTACTTAATACCCGAGATAATACTAAGTTCTGCCTTTAGCTTCCTTATTCTTAGCTTTTCTGTTGGGAAAATACGTAGTTATCCTTATCCATGAGGATATCTTTTTTCACTTAAACTTGATTTACACATTGTTCATTTCCTATGCAGAGCTTCTTAGTCACTAAAAAGTTAATAGATAACTGCAGTGGTGGCATTGGGGGTTCGTATGTTAGGCACTGGGTTGCCTTAGTAGAATTGTTCTCAAAGGTTAGTTCCATCCACCAGAATTTTTATTCATGGCTCCAGTACAGGAACTCGCTTTCAGCTCTCGTGTTATTGAATCTGTAGGTTGTCAATTCCACTGATGATACATCTGGAAGGGTTCTGTGCGAGTCCACTGCTTGCGTTACAGTTATACTGTCTAAAGTGGCCCAAGGTCTTAAAGCATCTGCTTTAGCTTCAACTCCTGAGGTGGTTTCTGGTCCTTCAGTGGTGAATGAATCTATTAAACAAATTTTGGACCATGCTAAAACGTCAGGTGTAGCAGATCTTTTATGTTTATGCTTAGCAACTTCAGGATCAAGCTTGATATCTGGTTCGTCGAATATGTTGCGTGCTGCTTTTGAAGCCTGTCGGGCACTTTGGTCACTGATTGATGCTTTTGAACTTCTGTCTATAAAAGAAAAGGCCCATCTATTTCCTCTTTACTCTTTGCGAAGCCATTCTTTACTCCGACTTGAGATTAGAAATCATGATCGAGGTTCATTGATTGGGATAGAATCAACAAAAGTTGTTGATACAATGACAAGAGCATTCCTTAGGTCCAAAGCCATACAGGTCGCTGTTTACTACTGTCTACGTCAGCGTGTTGAAGCTGGCCTCTGTGCTGGTGTCCAGGTAGTAATTCTTGTCTTGTCATTCTGCAACTTCGTGTATATTCAGATGTAAGTGAAGATTGTTTCTTCCTGAGTAGAGTTTTCCTCAAAATTGATATAATTGTCGATTACTAGTTGCTCCAAAAGCTTAAGTTGCAAGTTTTATTTTTCTTTACTTTTTCAATTTCCAAAATTGAGCTTATGAAATGGGCATTGATCCATAAAGAACTACTAAAAGAATGCGCTTGATCATTAATAGCACATCCAAACAGATTCTGGATTGTATAATCTGTTATGTTTTATATTCTAAATAATTTTTACGTATTTGTCTTATTTTATATTGTATGGTAGTGGAATCTATCAAAAAATAAAAAGGATGGTAGGTACTGCGTAGTGCTGTCTAATACTCCCTGCGCATTTTATTTGTCTGTCTTGGATATAGTATTTCCAGTTTTCATTTATGCAAAGGTTAACCTTTTCCTTGTTTCAGCTTATCTTAAGGTGCTGCCTCCATAGTGGCACTGTTTCAAGCATTCTCTGTGGCCTTCCAAGTTCTCTACCTGTTACGACAGTTGTTAGCGGGGGAGGGGATGGTACAATGGTTTCAGAGATATTCTCCATACTCTCTCTTTGCGCATCTTCCAACAAAGATCCACAAACAGGAGACACAAATAACTTAAAATGCAAAATAGCAAATCCAGGAGTTCTGGTTCTGCATTCATGCCTTGTCCTAGCAACTATTGCGCAATGCTTGAAAGCAGCTGGAAGAAATTCTCCAATGTTTATGCTTACTTCATCTTCAAAGAAGCAACTTTCTCGGCTTTCCGTCCTCGCACACAATTTTACTTCAGATGATAGAATGCAAAATCCCTTTCAACCTCGTTGTTTGTCTTCTATGCTTGCTCTTGCATCCATTCTGTCCCTTGAAACTGGTGTTTTAGGCGAATCTTCCATTTCTGAAATAGCTGTGCCTTTAATCCCTCGTACTGCAACACTGTGCGACATCCTCAAAATTCTATCCACTGATGAAAATGGTGTGATACCCACTATACAGAATGGTATGCTTTCATATTGGCATGGGATTAGAGACGGGTGTGTAGGTTTGCTGGAGGCCAGATTGAAGTGGGGTGGAGCATTAGCTGTTCAACAGTTATGTGCAAGTAGTATCCCTCAGCTTCTTATTGCTTTGCTGGCTAACAACCTCTCAGATGCTTCTTCACATGGAACTGACTGTACAAAAGATCAAATTGCACTATCACCTGTTGGGGTTGTCTGGACAATTTCCTCAATATGTCAATGCCTTTCTGGTGGAGTTTTAACTTTTCGTCAGATTTTGCTTAAGAGTGAACATGTCAAATTCATTTCTGATTTGATATCTGACGTACATCTTAAGTTAATAAGGTGCTGGACTGGACCTGGTGGAGGAAAGGATGGGGTCAGAGATACAATAAATGCAGTAATTGATCTCTTAGCATTTCCATTTGTGGCGATACAAAGTGCACCAGGCTTGGCATCTGCTACTGCTTCAGTAAACAGTGGGTTTCTTCTTAACATGGGCTCACCTGGTGGGAGGGTTTGTGCTGAAGATAAGGATATGGTGAAAGCAATAGAGGCAAGCTTGGGAAAGTACATTCAAATCCTTCTGGAGGTCAGTTTTCCATCTTTTTCCCACTTCTATTAGTTGCTTTAGTTTGCTCTTTGATGAGGGGGTGTTGGATTATTTTATTGTGCTGCTATTTTTGATGTCATGAATTACTATGACAAAATGCATATTTGGACAGGTTCATGTTCTGCAAAGTTTATTTGGTGCCATATATGAGACACATATATTTTCAATTTCTAACTTCTTAATCCTTCAATTTCTTTAGAACACTTGTTTAGCTCCTAGTGTGCTATCAGCTATGTGTAAGTGCTTGTCTAACCACTGAGTTTCTTTTGGCATAATATGGGAAAATATTATAATTCGGGTATGGAGCTTGAGATCACGAGGGAACACAAAATTTAAGAAAAGAAAATCTACTTTAACGAACACATCTGTAATTATATGTACTTTAAAAAATTGCAATCAGCTGTAATACTAACTTTTAGTGTAATGGACTGTTTATAGCTTCTTATTTTTTAGGTTTGTTTAATTTTCTCTTGCTTTTTCCAAGTTCCAAACTCTTATGCAGTAGTTTTTGAATATACAGGTAGGAGTGCCAGGCTACATTCTTAGGTGCTTGGAACATATGGAATTAAAAGATATTGCACGGCCTGTTGCGTTTCTTGCTAAAATGACAGGCCATCGATCCCTGGTTGTGCAACTCATAGGCAAAGGCTTATTGGATCCAGTCAAAATGAAAAGGTTGTTTGATGTCTCATGCCCGAGAGAAGTGACAATGGATGTTTTGATGATAGTTTCAGATCTAGCTCGTATGGATAAGGTAAGGTCCTAGCTCATCCAATGGTTCTTGCTGTAAATGAAAATTATTTCACTTCCCTGTTTTTTGTGTGTTTGCTAAGTTAGTTCAGATTGAAACATGTCACATAGTAGTAGTAGTACCAGAGTAGACAATATAGGTCATAACCTGATAGGACTATTTGGGTTGGTTAACTATTTTTCATTACTTAGGTTGAATAAAGTTTGGACCCATATTTTAAAAAGAAAAATAGGCCCAAATTGGTTAAACCATTTTCTAACCAACTTTATTACGTTATGATGAGAGTGACGTAGTGCTCTCCAACAGCTTCACCGAATTCGCTACTCACTTCACTTCCATTTCAGCAGCTTTCAGCTGCTTTCATCTCCTTTTTTTTGGTCATCTTATATATTTACAGTTATATTTCCTTAATTAATTACAAAATAAATTCCCTTTTAATTAACTTTTTTACCATGTTAACTGCAATTAACGTGTGATTGTATGTATAATTGTGTGATTGTATGTATAATTGCTACGGTAATTTTGAGAAATTCTAAAATCGACAATTATTTATTTAACTCTAGAAATAATACATTTATTACTAGTATCTTATTTATAAAATCATTTTTCATTATTTATGACTGTTTTTGTTAAAGTTAAATTAATTTATATCATTTTAAATTTGAAAACATCATGAATTTACTTCAAATTTTTTGTGTGAAACGAGAGATAATATTTTATTATTTGATGAATTTTTTGGTAATATTACACTTTAATTTTCAGTGTTGTTACTTTTATAAGATTTCATGTTTGATTATTTCATGTTTCTTAATTGGGTCTTTGATCTTAGTAATTTGTTACAGTTTTTTATATAGAGAGAGAGAGTGCGTAATTTTTTTTAAAGAGAAAGTGTTATAAATTTTTTAGAGTATAAAAGTTTTAGAGAGAGAAAGTGTAAAAAAATGAGTTTTTAATTTTTTTAGAGAGAGAGAGGATGTATAAAAAATTAGAGAGAGAAGTTAAATAAAAATAAAAAATTATTTCATCGGGCTATAATAATAGTAAGCTTGAAATTTTAAAAATGATTGACTTATAATCATTTGGTTCCAACTTACATAACCCATATTAAAAATTATGTTATATAGTTTTAGTTTTTAATGGAACCATAACCATTTTTTGCAACTAATAACCAAACCCTCACCTCACGCTAAAATATAACAACAATAAATTTTAAGGGCAAATGTGATAAGGTAGAAGATTGGTCTGTCATCAAATTAAAGATTGGAGGCCTTGGAGATGATGATAAAAGATAAGTTTAACATGTTATGCAAAGTTGTTAAGAAATCAATAATGGTAAATGTGATGCTCCCGAACCCGAGTACCTTTAAACTCCAGATATGGTGATCCACAGTACTACTCATTTAACATAATAATAATGACAAAGGTAATTACTAATGATTACAATGTCTTACTCTAAATTTCAGGTTCTTAGACCTTTAAGTCTTCAACACATGATAAAGTATAAAGTAATTATTGCAATACTTCTAATTATTACAAATAGTTACAACTATCTTCTACTCGTCCATCTTTCCTTTTCCTTTTCCTTTGTCCTTATGGGACCCTTCAATCTGCTATGGCTTCGCTGAAAATATTTAATTTTAAGCAAGGATGAGCTACAAAGCTTAGCAAGCGTAAACAGTTGAATAAACAACAAAATCAAGAGTCATGTTACTATTTCTACAACTGAATAATAGTTGTGAAAATATTCCGAATAAATAGGAATAATAACAATAAACTCCTTTTTATCTAACATTTTTTAAACGACGTACTCAGCAGTCAAAAGACCTCGAACATTTTTGTTTTCTCAAGGGTTCAACAGTAATTCAACTATGAACCGGTCTGACTTACATGCATGTTAGGTGATCAGCCCAGTGTACCCTATGTTGTACAACACTGTTTAAACGACTATATACGTTTGTTTGACCAACTCAGGGGTCTGTCAGGGTTTCCCTACGTAAAATACCCCAATAATAGGGTTGTTCATTTCAGTTTTGAGTCCGAATCCCCAAAACAATTTGGGTGGACAGCTCTATCTAATCCAAATAACGTTCAGAGAATGGTATTCAAATCAATAAAACGTTTTAACATTTGTCTAGCTGATACAATTGGCATTGACATAACTCTTAAACAGTTCATGAATATTAGAACTTTAAAACTTAACAATTTATGTCATAGAAAAACTTGAACAATTTATGCATTGTAACAAATTGTTAAACAATTTATGTATTATAGCATAGTTGAACACTTATACAACTAACAGCGAGTTTGCATAAGTTTGAAGGTTGCACAATCAACAAATATTGTGTAAACCGTAACACATAGGGATTATTCATAAGAATATATTCTCAAAAACTGACATCCAAACGAAAGTTGAATGGAGTTAGAATACTTGCTCAATAAAATTTGAGTAAGTTTAGGAAACTTGCCTCAAGCGTCTTCTATACTTTGGCGTTAATCGCCCTTTAAAAGTCCTACACATTTAGTACACATACACATATAAATGTCACTCATAGTTTACTATAACCCTATTCTATGTTTTATAATGTTCGTTTCATTAAACTCGAAACATTATATAAGTTCGTTAATATTCGACTCGGTGTTTCGACGTTCGTACACCTGACTTTTCTACCCGAACGCTTAACCGACACTACATTGTGTACGATTGATACGTCCAATACATCTACCATTCCTTGGAGATTTCGTCTTCATTTTCCAAATAAATGCTATGCTGTAATTCGAAAAGTTCAAAAAACAAAAGTGTATTCTGCGTTTTATGAATAGTGATTTTGTGATTTTCTCGGAAAAATTTATTTTCTCCCAAAATTCTAAACACTCATATTTAGTCACGTAAAACGTAAACTAGGTCATTAATAGACCTAAAAACTCATAATACACAATTTATTCTATCAAAATATTTATTTTATTTAATAAATATTAAAAATCTTATTACAAAAATATTCGACGATCATGGTTCAATTTATTCTTCTCCTTTAGGATTCTATCCCCAGAATCACAATACAAGGTTATTCAAAAAGATGGGGATAATAAATCCTCATTTTATCTTTGAGTTCACACGTTGCCTTCTCGGCATCGTGGTTCCTTCATACTACTTCACAAAAGATATAAATTTATTTCTTAACATTTGGTCTTCCTTGGAATTTTTTTTTTCATATGCTAACCTGGATAGGTTCCTACTCAATTATATGCTTTTGATCTTGTTCATAGGGTCGTATTACCGACACGTAAACACATTATGCATCTTTTACTGTATAACGTTTCGTAAGGCAGCACGCACGTCCGCTTGCTCTGCTCGTCTGTTTGAGGATGATACACCATATCTAACCTTAATTGTGTTCCCATTTGCTCTTGTAACTCCCTTGAAAGTTCGACGTGAAATGTGGATCTCGATCCGACATATTTGAAACTAACCCTTCATGTCTTGAAACAATTCTTTAACATAGAGTTTAACTAATCGGTCTAAATTAAATCTAATTCCATTTGTCAAGAAATACAACAATTTCGACAACAATTTATATATATTCTCCCGGTCAAAACCTTTTATTTTAACCACTATCTCTACCACATATCTAATTCTTTATTCACAATTTTTGTGCTCAAGGGATACTCTAGTGTCTCTAGAGATAATGCTTAAACGTCTAGCAAAATTATAATATATAAAAGAAAATAGGTCGCATACAAATCAACAATACATAAATATTTATATTCTTGATCGGAATAATACCTTAAACGACATCTCCTCCTGCCTCAGCATTGTGTGCCATCATGCTGAAGGTCTTTGCGGTTAGTCTATTGGGTGGAGTTGGACCAATTATGGTCAGCTTACCACTGCTATTCCCTTTGTTGTCGCTTCCCCCGTCAGCTCCTTTCTTTGGGCAACTCTTTGCCATATGATCGGTCGCTCCGCAAACAAAACATTCACTATTCTTCTTTGGGTTGGGACAGTTAGGAGAGATGTGTCCCTCCTGTCCGCAATTATAACATATTGATTTCCCCTTCAAACACACCTCTGAGTGATTTCTCCCGCAATTATATTTCCTTTTAAGATGCAGATATGTATGTTTTGTGAAGTATTTAGCGTCTCCGTAGCAGCAAACATGTGTTTTTTGTTTGTTTTAATACCTAATTCTAAAAAGCTAAATGCTGTAGTGCTTAACCCATGAAAGTTTATTTTAAGCCCAAATGCAAATGTAGGTCTTTTATGAACACCTCAACGGGGCAGATATATTGGAGTTCTTAAAGGATTTTCTCACCCATGAAGATCCCAATGTGCGTGCGAAGACTTGTAGTGCTATAGGAAACATGTGTCGGCATAGCTCCTACTTCTATAGTTTACTGGTGAGTCATTGACTTGATTATTTGACAGCATTCTAGATCAGATTAAGCCTTTGTTCAGTCTTCTTATTTGTTGTTTATGATATAATTTTAATCCAGACTTTAGCTAATGGAAGTGGAACATTGAAATTAAGAATTGAAATAGAGATTAATTTCCTTCCATTTTTTGTGAAGTTCTGAAAACTGAATTCATTTTCTGCTTCTTAACAACTTGCCCTTTATTAGGTAAAGAATCAAATCATTAATCTCCTTATTGATCGATGTGCTGATCCCGACAGACGAACACGGAAATTTGCTTGTTTTGCAGTAAGATCTTCTACCAGGATTCATATATATGTGCAGTTAGAACCTTCTATTTAATCCTCCTAACTTTTGGTTCACTTTCTCTTCTAGATTGGAAATGCTGCCTATCACAATGACTTGTTGTATGAGGACCTAAGGAGATCTATTCCTCAACTAGCAAATTTGCTGCTCTCATCAGAGGAAGACAAAACAAAAGCAAATGCTGCAGGTGCTCTGAGTAATCTTGTTCGAAACTCCAACAAGCTTTGTGAAGACATAGTTTCTAAAGGAGCCATGCAGGTACGTTTATTTGTTGCATTTATTAATTTTTATATGTATGGTAACTATGCTAGTTTATTTTCATTGAATTGTTTAGTTTTGCTTTGAACTGTGTAAAGCCATTAGAGTGAAATCTGAGCTCTGAGGCAAGCTGTATGCTACTAAAGAAACGTGAATCATTGTTTATAGTACTGCTGTTTTTTTTTAAATTGGGATCCTGCTTTGGAACATTTAGGATTCCACGGATAACAATTTCTAGACCGGAAGAAAACTATTGTGTGGATGAGTTGAGTGTATGTACTGCACAGTGGTGAAAAATTGTTGTTTGCTATAAATGAGAGAACAATATTTACTAGCGGTTATTGTTACTTTCTACCGTTATAATCTTAGTGTGGACAAATTATTTCAGGCACTACTTAAGTTGGTCTCAGATTGTTCCTTGGTTGCTCTGAACCCGAGTAGGAGAGATGCCATTAACGAGTCGCCTTTAAAGATTGCTCTGTTTTCATTGGCCAAAATGTGTGCACATCCACCCTGTAGACAATTCCTCCGCTCATCAGAGCTCTACCCTGTCATTGGTCGCCTTAGGCAGTCTCCAGAATCAACAATTGCTAATTATGCCTCTGTCATCCTCAGCAAAACGTCTGAAGCTTGAATGAATGTTAAGCACATTAAACCAGAACTTCAACATATGCCTTATGTTCCACTCATCAGTTATTGCAGTAACCAGTTGCTTCTGGTAATGATCTGCAGTAGAGCAATTTTTTGATTCACTAGTCGAATGTAGCAGCTATAAGAGACTCCCAGGTTGGAGCTTGTAAATCTGTGTAAGTAGTGTGTATTTTTATTTTATTTTTCGGCAAAGCACAGTATATCTATTAAAGTTGATACTCCTTAAAAAAGTGACAATGCTGCTTATTTCTACTAGTTTGGGACTGCAAGTATGTTTGTTATATATTCTTCTTTTGTACTTGCTCCATTCCAGTTTGAATGTCATAATTCTAAACTATAATTATGGCATGGAGTTAAAGATCAGTTGATACATTTATATGTAAAGCTGCTCGTATGGTCCCTAAAACGTCTTACTTGGTTTAAAAACTTATATGTCCTCAACAGAGAACTTTGGACCCCAAATAGCTGGTTTAACAATCAAAGACCTTATATATATATATATATCCTCCTCCACAGAGAACTTTGGACCCCGGTGCTAGTATTACTAAAAGGAAGGAAAAAAACTTTTAGCTGAACTAGAATACATTTTATTTACTAATGTTATAAAGGCAAACTGTATCATCATTAGTTTCTTAATCATTACTCCCTCGGTTCCTTTTTTACTTGTCGTTTGAGAGGAAAATTTGCGTTTCTTTTTATTTGTCGTTGGTAGATTCCAATGAAGAATTAGATACTTAAGTTTTCATATTATCTCTTACACTTGAACACTATTTTATTTCTCACTTATCTTTTCAATGAATTTTTGAAGGTTTATAATAAAATTTTATACTCAATATAGCTAATCAGACAAAGTATTCATTGTATTTCTTAATCTATATTCATAAAAAGGAAGGGAGTAGTTTCTTAATGTTATTCGTTAACATATTCCAAATGAAGGGCAGAAGAAGTGAATTAATTGTCTTAACCAAGAGAAATTCAGCCTAGCCACACCAAATTAAAGAGCTGGTCAATTGCTTTACCAAAGAACCTTGAAAATTAGCACAAAATAAAAATTAAAAACTAGAAGTCAAGCGTCACAACTTACAAGTAAGCCCAAAACACCAAAGCAAACATGGTGAATTGCTGATCAACACGACTTACAAGTAAGCCCAAAACACCAAAGCAAAAATGGTGAAATGCTGATCAACACGCAGAGCTTTTAGTGCTTCTCAACCTACTAGTGCTCAACCACGGTGTATACGTGTATGAGGTATCCCTAGGTTTCGAAATTACGGCTACATTTTTAATTTTAGAATGTAAAATAACATGAAATTTATATTATGCCTTTAGTTATACTAGTTGATAATGCACGAGCTAGTTTGAATAATAATTTTAATAATTTGTTAGACATTCATGTCAAAAAAAATAATGCATAATTCAATAATTATTTTTATCCGTAAGTGCCTAATAACACTATTCAAATAGTGATATTTGAGTTTAATTGGAATACTAATTCCTAATAAATTTTTGCGCTAAATTAAATTGATTATAGTAATATTTGATAAAGAAAACCTATACTATATATTTCAATTAATTAATTTAATAATGATATTTTCAAATTTTTAATTGGCTATATCTAAAAATTGAATATCTTAATAAAATTATAATAATTAAATTATCTTACATAAAATTGGTCAAGATATATTATCTTAAACAATTTTTTTAATAAAAAATATTATAATAAGTTTGGTAGAACGAAAAATAAAAAATATTTTAGACTTGTCTTCTCTTATTAAAGAATAAAAATAAAAAATTATTTACCTTTTACTAACATAAACCGAGTTAACCCTTAATTAAGTCGGTGAATTTTTCAATTGAACATATATAGGTATGGATTTCAATTGATGATGTCATCTTACATCATCATTTATGTGCTTTTATGATCAAATTAAGTGAGTTAACTCACTTAATTAATTAAGAGTGGACTCAACGATTTTTTCAATTGATTTGATAATATCATCATTGTAAGACCCCAACTTATTATAAATAAAATTTAATTTCTTCTATTTATTATTTTAAAATAGTAAGGGTTGAATTGATTAATGAGGTTAGTTATGGGTAAAATGCGCAAATATTTTAAATAAACAAGTTGTTATAAAATATTCATTGTTATCGGGGAATATTCGTTTGGTCGTCGAATATTCTTCCTGTCGGGGAATATTCGTACGACGGCGCAGTCTTTTGTGGGCCCCATAACGAAAAGCGATTGGATGAAGAAAAACGACAAGTATAAGTTGTTTATAAATAACGGCGTAGTTGTTAACGTTAAAACTGTTGGAATACCCGGTGGTTAAAACACAGTAATACGCGTTGTTGCACAGTAGCACACGGTATTGCACCAATTATTGATTCTTACGTAAGAAGGCACTACTAAATAATTGTTACAGTAATTACAATTCAGTATTTTATTTTATTGATTCAATAATTGCTGCGTTGATATTTTATATTATTGTTGTTTCAATAATTGTCACTACACAGTATTTTCCATTATCGGAGCAATAATTCATATTATCTTAATAATATTATTAGATAACATTATTGGCAATGTCTAGAAAGTTCTGTCTAAGGAGAGATTTGGTCACCTAATTGTACGCCAGTAAGGAGAAATCCTTATTGGAAAGCTCCCTCTTTCCTGGAAACTGCCTGATTGTCCGTATTGTGATTCTGTAATATTGTTTGTGAATAATTAATTATTGATTTATATGATGAATATTCATTTTATGTGGATATGGATGGAGAAAATTTTTTAAAGTGACAATTGTTGAAAATCGATATTTTATCTTTTCTGATAAAATAATATTTTATTATATTATTATAATATAATAATGATGATATTTTTACAATGAATGTGGGATATATGAGTATATGAGGAGGAAGAGTATTTTTGTTGTATTAAATGATTAACACATGTTTTATGTGTCGGTGGACTCCATTTCTTGACTGAAATTTGATTATAGCCTGTAACATCGCCCGTTTGTGGATTTCGGTCAATTTCTGTTCGAAATTTGGAAAAACTTTCTTCTGCAAAGTTGTAGATAATGAAATTT
This sequence comes from Panax notoginseng, assembly GCA_016801055.1. NCBI lineage: Eukaryota > Viridiplantae > Streptophyta > Magnoliopsida > Apiales > Araliaceae > Panax > Panax notoginseng. Next base: position 116,022 of record CM029015.1, read on the forward strand.
TCTATAAAAAGAACATTAAGTTCGATTTTTTTTGATAAAACGGTTATTTATTATGAATTATTGAAGTTCCGAAGTTCCGAAATAATTGATTTTTGGATGTTTTAATTATTTTTTTTAAGAAAAACATTTTTTACATTTTTGGGCCTCATTAAACATGTGTTAAGTTGCTGAAATTCAGATTCTTGGTGTACGTAGGAATTTAGATATAATATATTAATATTATATTAAATTTTCTACTTTGGTAAGCATTTTTCTATAAATAGGGTGCTTAGGTTAGAATTGAAAATCACACCAGAAACTGAAATCTTTTCTCATTCTCTCTCGATATATTGAGCGTATTCTTGTGAGTATTTTGATACTTTGAGTGTTGTTATACGATGCAAGTTTCCTTCAGTACTATATTCAGTATTCCAGCCAGAAGTACTATTCTGTAGAGGTAAGGGATGTTATTTTTTATATAAACGATATTATTTATTTCAATATCATTATGCCGAAATATTGATATAAATTTTTATCAAATTTGAAACTTTTTGTGTCGGAGTTACTATTCACGTATACGGTACTATTCACGAATACGACACTATTCACAGAAAAATTAAATTTTTTTCTTTTTGTCCAAAATATCTATTATGAATATTAGCTTTGATTGTATCCATGTTTTGATCATTCTTGAATTTTACTCCACTATGATTATTTATGAGGTATTTTTGGACATGGATAAACCGAAATACGAATCTTTAATATTTGTTGTGACGCCCCCAAAATTAGGTATACATCACCCATCTTGGATCGTCAGATACATAGTACAGAATACAAATACAACTTACTAATATAACTGTCGTGTACAATACGACAAAACATAACTGTGAGTTTGAATATAATTATTGTCTACTAGAGACTATACAAACTCAAAAGGAGTCCTCATTACAATTATTGTCACACTATTTAACAGAATTGTGAGGACTACTAATACTATCATCTGGTCCATCACTCCGTTCCCCGAGTCGTCCCAGCTATATTCTCATTTCCTGAAGAGAACAGTGAAAAAAAGGGTGAGCTCAACTAGCCCAGTAAGAAATATTATGACTAAGATAATGCAGAATAAATTATCATTAGCCTTCAACAGTGTTAAACTGATAAAATATAACGAACATCAAGTTTAACTGCAGTGGAACAAGCAATCCATTAAAAGAGTCAAGTAGAGAATAAAATCTACTATCTACTATGATTTAAAAGATTTTTCAACACTGTTATCGCTGGGACTCAGCTTAACAAAATAATCCACATCATCGAATCATCCCTGCACTACGGCCAAGGATATTCTTTAGTATCACGACCATAATTATCCATGCACTACGGGCCAAGAATATTTGTGTACTCATTAATGGTCATAATCATGCCAACAACTGTTCATAAATGCACTACGGGCCAATGAGGACTTTAACCACATTATTTGTAACATTACGGTCATGATTATACCGAATAATCCCTGGTCATAATCATACCAAGTCCATCTATGCACTACAGGCCACATATGACTTTCAACATTTTATAAACATGAGGATGATGACAATGATATAAGAATTCAATAAAACAAGTTCAAAATTAATTTATCCAAAAATTAACAACGTCCAAATTATCAACATGATACTGCTTTGTGCAGTAAAATTCAAGAATGCTTAGAATAATATTTTCATGAAAAGATACTGGATGAAACACAATTATCAAGGATATTCCACTAATTTTATGGAGTATAGAAGTTAAAACTTAACCAACTGAGTATAATAAAGAATGGAATAACAAAAGAAATCACCCGGCATGCGATAGACCGCACAGACAGGTTATTCTAACAGAATAATAAATAATGGAACCAGGTCCGGCGTAAACGCACAGACAGGATATTCCGACATAATAATAAATAATAGAACCAGGTTCGGTGTAAAACACACAGACAGGATGTTTCAACAGAATAATAACAAGACGGAACCAGGTCCGGTGTAAAACACACAGGCAGGATGTTCCAACAGAATAATAGAAGAATGTCACCAAGCATAGGGTAGACCGCGTATACAGATTATTCTAACAGAATAAAAAGAAATGGAATAACAAAAGTTCTCTTCATGAATAAGAAAGAATAACACCCTTTACCGTTTTAAAGAAGAACTGAAATTAAGGAAGTAGTTAAGTAGCAGAATACTTTTCTTCTCTCTCTCTATAGTTTCTCTCTCTAGAGTTCAGTGAATTCGTAAGAAATAATGAAGGAATGAGCTGCTATTTATAGAAGAATGGACTGCATAGTAACTAATTCATGAACGGTCCAGATTGATTTACTTTAATCTGACGGTCCATATTTAAAAAAAATCTTTTAAATAAAATATAATATATTCTATTTATAGAATAACTTTAATAAAGTATTCTGTTTTATATAAAAAGATGTTTCTGTTTTATTACGTTAATAATACGAATAAAACAAAACTTCATTATCGCTAAATAATTCATATTATTAACTGACAATAATTGAATCAAACTGAGTGACTTCTCACATAAGCATTAATAATCAATACCGTGTGCTACTATGCAACCACACGTATTACTGTACTTTTACTACCGAGTAGTTCAACAGTATCAATGGTAAAATTTTTGCCGTTATTTTTAATAAAATATTTTTGTCATTTTCTCAATCCGACAATAATTCCGTTGTGGGGTCCACCAATGATTGTGCCGTTCTACAAATATTCCCTGTTAAAACGAATATTTTCCGACCAATCGAATATTATATAACAACTTGCGTACTTTGCAAAATTTATAAATATTACCCACAACTATAACATTATATCAAATTAACTCCATAATATTCAAAAATGATAATTATAGAAAATTCATCTTTATTTATAAAAGTTGGGGTCTTACAACCTCCCCTTCTTATGAAATTTCGCCCTCGAAATTAGGGTACGTACCTGGTATGTCGAAGAGGTAAGGATACCTTGACTTCATTTTAGATTCTAACTCCCAAGTCAATTCCTCAACATCGTGATTTCTCCACAAAACTTTGACTTGAGGTATAACCTTGGAGCGTAAAATAAGTTCCTTCTTATCCAAGATTTGAACAAGAACTTCTTCATACGTCAAATCCTTCGCTATTTCGTCCGGTTCTAACTCAATAATGTGGTTCGGGTCTTCCACATATTTACGTAACATGGATATGTGAAAAACGTTATGAACACGAGACATGCTTGGCGGTAAAGCGAGTCTATAAGCCACAGTTCCTACTCGATCGAGGATTAAAAATGGACCGATGAATCGAGGATTGAGCTTTCCTGTCTTTCCAAATCTCGTAACTCCTTTCCATGGAGCAACACGTAAGAACACATGATCTCCTATATCAAATTCCACGTCCTTTCGATGAAGATCAGTATAACTCTTTTGTCGATCTTGTGAGGTTTTTATACGTTGTCGGATCGTTTGAATCTTTTCTGTAGTCATACGTATCAACTCCGGTCCCAACAACGTTGCTTCACCCACCTCATCCCAGCATACTGGAGAACGACACTTCTTCCATACAACGCTTCGAATGGAGCCATGCCAATACTTACTTGATAACTGTTGTTGTAGGAAAACTCCACCAATGATAAGAACTTGTCCCAACTTCCCTTGAAGTCAAGGACACAGAGTCTTAATAAATCTTATAGAGTTTGAATAGTCCTCTCTGATTGTCCGTCCGTCTGAGGATGATATGCCTAACTAAATCGTAAATCTGTGCCCATAGCTTTTTGTAAACTAACCCAAAATCGTAAAGTGAATCTTGGGTCTCGGTCAGAAACTATGGATACTGGCATACCATGCAGTCTTACAATCTCGTTTATGTACATACGAGCAAGACGTTCAAGTGTATAAGTTTCTCGTATCGGTAAAAAATGAGCAGACTTGGTCAATCTATCAACAATGACCCAAATCGCATCAATACCTTGAGAAACCTTAGGAAGACCTGTAACGAAATCCATGGTAATGTGCTCCAACTTCCATTCTAGAATTTCAAGTGGTTGCAATGGACCTTTTGGTACTTGATGCTCCTCCTTGACTCGTTGACAAGTTAGACACCTTGAGATAAACAGCGCTATCTCTCGCTTCAGATTGCTCCACCAAAATGTATGACAAAGATCATGATACAGTTTGGTACTCCCAGGATGGATTACAAACGGTGTGTTGTGCGCCTCCATCATGATTTCATACTTTAAATCAGGGTCGTTAGGAACACAAAGTCTGGAGTTGACTCGAAGTATTCCTTCTTCACCTATTCTTGCTTCCGGCATAGCACCTTCTTGCACTTTCTTCCTCAAACGCATCAGCTCCAGGTCTGTAGCTTGCGCAGCTTTAACTTTATCGATTAAAGTCGGTTCTACTCGTATATTCGCCATCATCACATGGGTCCCTGGAGTCTTTAACTCTATCTCCATCCTTTGCAAGTCACACAAAATGGGTCTTTGTGTTGATAATATCGCACTCGTACTTGCATATGATCTTCTACTCAATGCGTCAGCTACCACGTTCGCTTTTCCAGGATGGTATTGAATGGTATGATCATAATCTTTCAACAGTTCAAGCCAACGTCGTTGTCGCATGTTGAGTTCCTTTTGAGTGAAGAAATATTTGAGGCTTTTATGATCCGTAAAGATCTCCACCTTCTCCACATACAAGTAATACCTCCAAATTTTAAGTGCAAAGACAACAGCTGCTAACTCTAGATCATGAGTAGGATAATTCCTCTCATATTTCTTGAGTTGTCTTGATGCATAGGCTATGACCTTTTCATGTTGCATGAGAACGCATCCCAACCCTTTGCTCGAAGCATCACTGTAGATGACAAATCCCTCCGAGTCAGATGGTACTGTTAGAACAGGTGCTGAAATGAGTCTCCTCTTGAGTTCTTGAAAACTCTTCTCACATTTTTTGCTCCAACCGAACTTTGTATCTTTCCGAGTCAGCTGAGTTAGTGGAGTAGTGATTCGAGAAAATTCTTCTACGAATCTCCGATAATAACCAGCTAAACCAATAAAGCTACATACTGCGGTTAGTGATTTAGGTTGCTCCCAGCTTTGAATAGCTTCAATCTTTGCCGGGTCAACAGATATTCCACGAATTGATACTACGTGCCCAAGGAATGCAACCTCCTCCAGCCAGAACTCGCATTTTTTCAACTTGGCATAAAGCTTGTGTGACGCCCCCAAAATTAGGTATACATCACCCATCTTGGGTCGTTAGATACAAAGTACAGAATACAAATACAACTTACTAATACAACTGTCGTGTACAATACGACAAAACATAAACTGTGAGTTTGAATACAAATATTATCTTCTAGAGAGTATTCATACTCAAAAGGAGTCCTCATTACATTTATTAACATACTATTACATAGAATAGTGAGGACTACTAACTAATATTATCATTCGGACCTTCACTCCGTTCCCCGACTTGCCCCCAGCTACGTTCTCATTTCCTGAAGAGAACAGTAAAAGAAAGGGTGAGCTCAACTAACCCACTAAGAAATATTATGACTAAGATAATGCAGAATAAATTATCATTAGCCTTCAACAATGTTAAACTGATAAAATATAATAGACATCAAGTTTAACTGCAGCGGAAAAAGCAATCCATTAAAAGAGTCAAGTAGAAAATAAACTCTACTATCTTTTATGATTTAAAAAGTTTTTCAACACTGTGATCGCTGAGACTCAGCTTAATAAAATAATCCACATCATCGAATCACCCCTACACTACGGCCAAGGATATTCGTATATTCATTAATGGTCATGATCATGCCAACAACTGTCCATCAATGCACTACGGGCCAATGAGGACTTTTACCACATCATTTGTAACATTACGGTCATGATTATACCGAATAATCCCTGGTCATAATCATACCAAGTCCATCTATGCACTACAGGCCACAGATGACTTTCAACATTTTATAAACATGAGGATGATGACAATGATATAAGAATTCAATAAAACAAGTTCAAGAATTAATTTATCCAGGAATTAATAACGTCCAAATTGTCAACATGATACTGCTTTGTGGAATAAAATTCAAGAATGATCAGGAGAATATTTTTATGAATAGATACTAGATGAAGCGTAAATGTCAAGGATATTCCACAAATTTCATGGAGTATAGAAGTCAAAACTTAACCAACTGAGTATAATAAAGAATGGAATAACAAAAGAAATCACCATGCATGCGATAGACCGCACAGACAGGTTATTCCAACAGAATAATAAATAATGGAACCAGGTCCGGCGTAAACGCACAGACAAGATATTCCGACAGAATAATAAATAATGGAACCAGGTCCGGCGTAAACGCACAGACGGGATATTCCGACAGAATAATAACAAGACGGAACCAGGTCCGGTGTAAAACACACAGACAGGATGTTCCAACAGAATAATAATAAAAACGGAACCAGGTCCGGTGTAAAACACACAGACAGGATGTTCCAACAGAATAATAGAAGAATGTCACCAAGTATAGGGTAGACCGCGTATACAGGTTATTCCAACAGAATAATAAAAAATGGAATAACAACAGTTCTCTTCATGAATAAGAAAGTATAACACCCCTTACCGTTTTAAAGAAGAGCTGAAATAAGGAAGTAGTTAAGTAGCAGAATACTCTTCTTCTCTCTCTCTATAGTTTCTCTATCTAGAGTTCAGTGAATTCGTAAGAAATAATGAAGAAATGAGCTGCTATTTATAGAAAAATAGAATGCATAGTAACTAATCCATGAACGGTCCAGATTAATTACTTTAATCTGACGGTCCATATTTAAAGAAAAATCTTTTAAATAAAATATAATATATTCTATTTATAGAATAACTTTAATAAAGTATTCTGTTTTATATAAAAAGATGTTTCTGTTTTATTACGTTAATAATACGAATAAAACAAAACGTCATTATCGCTAAATAATTCATATTATTAACTGACAATAATTGAATCAAACTGAGTGACTTCTCACATAAGCATTAATAATCAATACCGTGTGCTACTATGCAACCACACGTATTACTGTACTTTTACTACCGAGTAGTTCAACAGTAACAATGGTAAAACTTCCGCCGTTATTTTTAATAAAATATTTTTGTCATTTTTTCAATCCGACAATAATTCCGCTGTGGGGTCCACCAATGATTGTGTCGTTGTACGAACATTCCCCGACAAAAAAAATATTTTTCGACCAAACGAATATAATATGACAACTTGCATACTTTGCAAAATTTATAAATACTACCCATAACTATTATATCAAATCCACACCATAATAAAAAAAATTATTTCGAGAAAAAATTAAATATTTATTCATAAAATCTGGGGTCTCACAATCTCCCCTCCTTATAGAATTTCGCCCTCGAAATTTACGTACGTACTTGGTATGCCGAACATGTGAGGGTACCTTGACTTCACTTCAAATTCTAACTCTTGAGGTATAACCTTTAAGCATCGAATATGATCCTTCTTATCCAAGATGTTAACACGTATCTCCTCATACGTTAAATCTTTTGCTATCTCGTCCGGTTCTAAATTAATAATGTGGTTCGGGTCGTCCGTAACATCGATACGTAAAAAAATATTTTGAACACGCAACATACTTGGCGGTAAAACGAGTCTATAGGCCACAGTTCCTACTTCATCGAGGATTTCAAATGGGCCAATTAAATCGAGAGTTGAGATTTCCTCTCTTCGTCGATTCTTGCTTCTAGAATAACGCCCTCTTGAACCTTCTTCTTCACATTTATCAGCTCTGAGTATGTAGGTTGAGCAGCTTTAACTTTATCGATTAAAGTCGATTTTAATCGTATATTCGTTATCTTCACGTGGGTTCGTATATTCGCACTTGTAACCATATACGATCTTCTACACAACGCGTCAGCTACCACGTTCGCTTTTCCATGATGTTACGATCGTAATCTTCAACAGCTCGAGCCAACGTCTTTGGCGCATAATACGTTCGTTTTAGTTGAAGAAATATTTGAGGGTTTAAGAAATGAGTTTTGTACTGGGGTCAATACAAAATTCAATTTTACGCTCTGGGGTAGACTAAGAAGTCTTCAAGAATACGTCAAGAAATTTATTAACAATAAAAATATCGTTCAAAACTGTGACCCTCATCCAAGACTTGGATAACACGTCACATTGATACCTATCAACTTGCCATCGTCATTTACAACGTCTCCTACGGAAAGTCTAGCTTCGGTGCATTCCACACCAGGAAGTCAACAACGAAAGGAACGGGAATTTTTACTTATGGCTTGATATGACAATGATTGACTTTAGTGATTTGGTTACTTGAATTCGCATAATAGGTTGGTTAGGAATATGAAAGCTAACAACCTTACGAAAAGCATGATGAGCAGTTAACCAATCGTTTCTAAAAATCACATCAATGCAAGTATTTTCAAAGAGATAAGCTCAACAGGTAACGTGAAAGTGTTGATTTGAACAAGATTTATAAATAGTGGAGGTAACAAAGGTTTCTCCCAACAGAATTTCAACAGAGAAATCAAAGTCTAACTTCTCCGGAGTTAAGTTCAAATATTGAACACAACTAGGTGAAATAAAAGAGTGAGTAGAACCGGTATCTAACACGGTATAGACTTCGCAAGAGTTTATGACTAACATACCCGTGATAATTTTATTCAGGTTCCTCGTCACGAAAAAAAACGCTCTCTCTTAAACTACTGGCTTTGGCTTTTCTGGGACGGTCTTTGGTGCCTCCATCCTATCTGAACTTGTCTTCGGTGAACGACAAAATCGGGCTAAGTGACCTTCTCTTCCACAATTATAGCATGCTTTAGACGGCATCGCGTAGTTTGGACTGATGTGCCCCTCCCCTCCGCATTTGAAACATATGATAGGTGGTCGTTCTCCTTCCTTAACAACGGGTGCGGGTGCTGGTGCTGACGTCTTTCCATCATTGTTGAATCTTCTCTTCTTGAAATGACCATTCTTATTGTTTTGGCCCTGATTACCACCGAAGTGGTTACCATTTCTGGCCTGTTGATTTCCTCCACGCTTGTTGTCACCACTTCGATGACTGCTCTCACTGGTATTATCATTTTGCCGACTGCTCTCTTTTGGTTGCGTTGACTCGTTATCGCGCTCCACTAACTGAGCCCTATTCACAACATCTGAATACAAACACAGTTTATGAGAAATAAGATGTTGACGTATCTCAGGTTTCAAACCTCGCAAAAATATTCGCGTCATTCGCTCTTCATTATCCACCAAGTGGGACGCAAACCGGGACAACTCAGCAAACTTGGCTTCGTACTGCGACACGGTCATGTTGTTTTGCTCTAACTTGATAAATTCCACCTCCTTCATGTGACGAATACTTTCAGGAAAGTATTTGTCGTTGAACAGCTCTTGGAACTTCTCCCAAGACATCTTCAGTGCGGCAGGTTGAGTACGCTTAATCGATTCCCACCAGTAATCTGCCTCTCCTCGCAACATAAAGGCGGCAAAGGGAACCTTTTGCTCCTCGGAGCATCCCAAGACATCAAATATCTTGGTAATCTGCTTTATCCATGTTTCCGCTATAAGCGGTTTTGGCTCTCCCTTAAACTCTGGTGGTCCCAGCTCCTTGAACTGTTTAGCGGTGACCGTCCGAGAGTTTTCAGTGTTTCCACCTATATTTTGGACATGAGCCACTCTCGCCTGCTGTTGCATGAACTGCATAAAGTTTCTGAACATTCCATCATTCATCATCTGGTCAGTGTTGTTGTTTGCATGAGGATTGTCACCTTCCTGATGCACATTATTCTGATTATTGATATGTGGTGAATCAACAATCGCCTGTGCTCCATTGCTATTCTCAACATTCTCAGATGCCATTTTCAGATACTGCCACAAAATAAAAGTTAATTGATATGTCATATATTATCCTTATATTATGACCGACCAATTAAATACCATGCAAATAAACTTAGATAGGTCATACTAGCGAAGGAATTTTCCGTCTCTCCCCTCCTAGTTCTATTCTCACATCCTAGCCAGGGATCATATCCCTAAGCTCTGATATCAACTGTGACGCCCCCAAAATTAGGTATACATCACTCATCTTGGGTAGTCAGATACATAGTACAGAATACAAATACAACTTACTAATACAACTGTCGTGTACAATACGACAAAACATAAACTGTGAGTTTGAATACAAATATTATCTTCTAGAGAGTATTCATACTCCAAAAAGAGTCCTCATTACATTTATTAACACACCATTACATAGAATAGTGAGGACTACTAACTAATACTATCATTCGGACCATCACTCCGTTCCCTGACTTGCCCCAGCTACGTTCTCATTTCCTGAAGAGAACAGTGAAAGAAAGGGTGAGCTCAACTAGCCCAGTAAGAAATATTATGACTAAGATAATGCAGAATAAATTATCATTAGCCTTCAACAATGTTAAACTGATAAAATATAATAGACATCAAGTTTAACTGCAGCGGAACAAGCAATCCATTAAAAGAGTCAAGTAGAAAATATACTCTACTATCTTTTATGATTTAAAAAGTTTTTTCAACACTGTGATCGTTGGACTCAGCTTAATAAAATAATCCACATCATCGAATCACCCCTGCACTACGGCCAAGGATATTCGTGTATTCATTAATGGTCATGATCATGTCAACAACTGTCTATCAATGCACTACGGGCCAATGAGGACTTTTACCACATCATTTGTAACATTACGGTCATGATTATACCGAATAATCCCTGGTCATAATCATACCAAGTCCATCTATGCACTACAGGCCACAGATGACTTTCAACATTTTATAAACATGAGGATGATGACAATGATATAAGAATTCAATAAAACAAGTTCAAGAATTAATTTATCCAGGAATTAATAACGTCCAAATTGTCAACATGATACTGCTTTGTGGAATAAAATTCAAGAATGATCTGGAGAATATTTTTATGAATAGATACTAGATGAAGCGTAAATATCAAGGATATTCCACAAATTTCATGGAGTATAGAAGTCAAAACTTAACCAACTGAGTATAATAAAGAATGGAATAACAAAAGAAATCACCATGCATGCGATAGACCGCACAGACAGGTTATTCCAACAGAATAATAAATAATGGAACCAGGTCCGGCGTAAACGCACAGACAGGATATTTCGACAGAATAATAAATAATAGAACCAGGTCCGGCGTAAACGCACAGACAGGATATTCCGACAGAATAATAACAAGACGGAACCAGGTCCGGTGTAAAACACACAGACAGGATGTTCAAACAGAATAATAATAAAAACGGAACCAGGTCCGGTGTAAAACACACAGACAGGATGTTCCAACAGAATAATAATAAGAACGGAACCAGGTCCGGTGTAAAACACACAGACAGGATGTTCCAACAGAATAATAGAAGAATGTCACCAAGTATAGGGTAGACCGCGTATACAGGTTATTCCAACAGAATAATAAGAAATGGAATAACAACAGTTCTCTTCATGAATAAGAAAGTATAACACCCCTTACCGTTTTAAAGAAGAGCTGAAATAAGGAAGTAGTTAAGTAGCAGAATACTCTTCTTCTCTCTCTCTATAGTTTCTCTATCTAGAGTTCAGTGAATTCGTAAGAAATAATGAAGAAATGAGTTGCTATTTATAGAAGAATGGACTGCATAGTAACTAATCCATGAACAGTCTAGATTGATTTACTTTAATCTGACGGTCCATATTTAAAAAAAATCTTTTAAATAAAATATAATATATTCTATTTATAGAATAACTTTAATAAAGTATTCTGTTTTATATAAAAAGATGTTTCTGTTTTATTACGTTAATAATACGAATAAAACAAAACTTCATTATCGCTAAATAATTTATATTATTAACTGACAATAATTGAATCAAACTGAGTGACTTCTCACATAAGCATTAATAATCAATACCGTGTGCTACTATGCAACCACACGTATTGCTGTACTTTTACTACCGAGTAGTTCAACAGTATCAATGGTAAAACTTCCGCCGTTATTTTTAATAAAATATTTTTATCGTTTTCTCAATCCGACAATAATTCCGTTGTAGGGTCCACCAATGATTGTGACGTTGTACGAATATTTTCTGTTAAAACGAATATTTCCCGACCAATCGAATATTATATAACAACTTGCGTACTTTGCAAAATTTATAAATATTACCCATAACTATTATATCAAATCCACACCATAATAAAAAAAAATATTTCGAGAAAAAATTAAATATTTATTCATAAAATCTGGAGTCTCACAGCTTGTATTCACGAAGCTTTTGGAGTACCAGCCTCAAGTGTTGCTCATGATCTTCACGACTTTTGGAATAAATAAGGATGTCATCAATAAAGACGACCACAAAGTGATCCAAATATTCCTTGAATACCCGGTTCATCATATCCATGAAGGCAGCAGGAGCATTGGTCAATCCAAATGACATGACTAGGAATTTATAATGCCCGTACCGAGTTCTGAAAGTCGTCTTTAGAATATCCTCAGTTCTAACCTTCAGCTGATGATATCCAGAATGAAGATCGATCTTTGAAAAGAATTGTGCTCCTTGCAACTGGTCAAACAGGTCATCAATATGTGGCAATGGGTACTTGTTTTTGATGGTGACATGATTCAACTCCCGATAATCAATACAAAGTCGCATACTTTCATCTTTCTTCTTCACGAATAGAACAGGAGCACCCCAAGGAGAAGTACTAGGACGAATAAAGCCAATATCTAATAATTTCTGCAGTTGGATCTTTAACTCCTGAAGTTCAATATGAGCCATTCGATATGGGGCTTTGGAAATAGGTTTTGTACCGGGTTCAAGGTCGATACAAAATTCAATTTCACGCTCTGGGGGTAGGCCAGAAAGTTCTTCAGGGAATACGTCAGGAAATTTATTAACAATAGAAATATCATTCAAAACTGACGTATTTTTGTTTAGATCCGTGACATGAGCTAAGAAAGCTTGACATCCGTTTTTCAATAAACGAATAGCTTTATGGCTTGAGATGACAGCGATTGATTTTAATGGTTTGGTTGCTTGAATTCGCATAATAGGTCGATTTGGAATATGAAAGCTAACAACCTTACGAAAACAACCAATTTTTGCATGATGAGTAGTTAACCAATCAATCCCTAGAATCACGTCAAATGAAAGTATTTTTAATGAAATAAGATCGACAGGTAATGTGTGGGTACCAACTTGAACCAAACAAGACTTATAAATCGTGGATGTAATGAAGGTTTCTCCCAATGGAATTTCAACAGATAAGTCAAAGTCTAATTTCTCCGGAGTCAAATTTAATCGATGAGCGCAAGTAGGAGAAATAAAAGAATAGGTAGAACCGGTATCAAATAAAGTATAGACTTCATTAGAGTTTATGGTAAGCTTACCCGTGATGACCTCATTCAGGTTCCTTACTTTCTGGGAGGTCACAACAAACGCTCTCCCTTGCACTACCAGTTTTGACTTTTCTGGGACGGCCTTTAGTGCCTCCATCCTAGCTGAACTTGTTTTTGGTAAACGATAAAATCGACCTAAATGACCTTCTCTTCCACAATTATAACATGCTTTAGACGGCATCACGCAGTTTGGACTGATGTGCCCCTCCCCTTCGTATTTGAAACATATGATAGGTGGTCGTTCTCCTTCCTTAACAACGGGTGCTGGTGCTGACGTCTTTCCATCATTGTTGAATCTCCTCTTTTTGAAATGACCATTCATATTGTTTTGGCCCTGATTACCACCGAAGTGGTTACTATTTCTGGCATGTTGATTTTCTCCACGCTTGTTGTCATCGATTCGATGACTGCTCTCATTGGTATTATCATTTTGTCGACTGCTCTCTTTTGGTTGTGTTGACTCGTTATCGCGCTCCACTAACTGAGCCCTATTCACAACATCTGAATACAAACATAATTTATGAGAAATAAGATGTTGACGTATCTCAGGTTTCAAACTTCGCAAAAACATTCGCGTCATTCGCTCTTCATTATCCACCAAGTGGGACGCAAACCGGACAACTCAGCAAATTTAGCCTCATACTGCGACACGGTCATATTATTCTGCTCCAATTTAATGAAATTCACCTCCTTCATGTGTCAAACACTTTCGGGAAAGTATTTGTCATTGAACAGCTCTTGAAACTTCTCCAAAGACATCTTCAGTGCGACAAGTTGAGTACGCTTAATCGATTTCTACCAGTAATCTGCCTCTCCTCGCAACATAAAGGAGGCAAAGGGAACCATTTGCTCCTCGGAGCATCCCAAGACATCAAATTTCTTGGTGATCTGCTTTATCCATATTTTCGCTATAAGTGGTTTTGGCTCTCCCTTAAACTCCGGTGGTCCCAGCTCCTTGAACTGTTTAGCGGTGACCGTCCGAGAGTTTTCAGTGTTTCTACCTACATTTTGAACAGGAACCGCTCTCTCCTGCTGTTGCATGAACTACATAAAGCTTCTGAACATTCCATCATTCATCATTTGGTCAGTATTGTTGTTGGCATGAGTATTGTCGCCTTCCTGATGCACATTATCTCGATTATTGATATGTGGTGAATCAACAGTCGCATGTGCTCCATTGCTATTCTCAACATTCTCGGATGCCATTTTCAGATACTGCCACAAACCAAAAGTTAATTAATATGTTATATATTATCCTTATATTCTGACCGACCAATTAAATACCATGCAAATAAACTTAGGTAGGTCATACTAACGAAGAAATTCTTCGTCTCTCCCCTCCTAGTTATATTCTCACATCTTAGTCAGGGATCATATCCCTAGGCTCTGATACCAACTGTGACGCCCCAAAAATTAGGTATACATCACCCATCTTGGGTCGTCAGATACATGGTACAGAATACAAATATAACTTACTAATACAACTGTCGTGTACAATACGACAAAACATAACTGTGAGTTTGAATACAATTATTGTCTACTAGAGACTATACAAACTCAAAAGGAGTCCTCATTACAATTATTGTCACACTACTTAACAGAATAGTGAGGACTACTAATACTATCATCTGGTCCATCACTCCGTTTCCCGACTCATCCCAGCTATATTCTCATTTCCTGAAGAGAACAGTGAAAAAAAAGGATGAGCTAAACTAGCCCAATAAGAAATATTATGACTAAGATAATGCAGAATAAATTATCATTAGCCTTCAACAGTGTTAAACTGATAAAATATAACAAACATCAAGTTTAACTGCAGCGGAACAAGCAATCCATTAAAAGAGTCAAGTAGAGAATAAAATCTACTATCTTCAATGATTTAAAAGATTTTTCAACACTGTTATCGCTGGGACTCAGCTTAACAAAATAATCTACATCATCGAATCACCCCTGTACTACGGCCAAGGATATTCTTTAGTATCACGACCATAATTATCCATGCACTACGGGCCAAGAATATTTGTGTACTCATTAATGGTCATGATCAAGCCAACAACTGTCCATCAATGCACTACGGGCCAATGAGGACTTTTACCACATCATTTATAACATTACAGTCATGATTATACCGAATAATCCCTGGTCATAATCATACCAAGTCCATCTATGCACTACAGGCCACAGATGACTTTCAACATTTTATAAACATGAGGATGATGACAATGATATAAGAATTCAATAAAACAAGTTCAAGAATTAATTTATCCAAGAATTAACAACGTCCAAATTATCAACATGATACTGCTTTGTGAAGTAAAATTCAAGAATGCTTATAATAATATTTTCATGAAAAGATACTGGATGAAACGCAATTATCAAGGATATTCCACTAATTTCATGGAGTATAGAAGTTAAAACTTAACCAACTGAGTATAATAAAGAATGGAATAACAAAAGAAATCACCCGGCATGCGATAGACCGTACAGACAGGTTATTCTAACAGAATAATAAATAATGGAACCAGGTCCGGCGTAAACGCACAGACAAGATATTCCGACAGAATAATAAATAATGGAACCAGGTCCGGTGCAAAACACACAGACAGAATATTCCAACAGAATAATAACAAGACGGAACCAGGTCCGGTGTAAAACACACAGACATGATGTTCTAACAAAATAATAATAAAAACAGAACCAGATCCGGTGTAAAACACACAGACAGGATGTTCCAACAGAATAATAGAAGAATGTCACCAAGTATAGGGTAGCCCGCGTATACAGATTATTCCAACAGAATAATAAGAAATGGAATAACAAAAGTTCTCCTCATGAATAAGAAAGAATAACACCCCTTACCGTTTTAAAGAAGAACTGAAATTAAGGAAGTAGTTAAGTAGCAGAATATTTTTCTTCTCTCTCTCTATAGTTTCTCTCTCTAGAGTTCAGTGAATTCGTAAGAAATAATGAAGGAATGAGTTGCTATTTATAGAAGAATGGACTGCATAGTAACTAATCCATGAACAGTCTAGATTGATTTACTTTAATCTGACGGTCCATATTTAAAAAAAATCTTTTAAATAAAATATAATATATTCTATTTATAGAATAACTTTAATAAAGTATTCTGTTTTATATAAAAAGATGTTTCTGTTTTATTACGTTAATAATACGAATAAAACAAAACTTCATTATCGCTAAATAATTTATATTATTAACTGACAATAATTGAATCAAACTGAGTGACTTCTCACATAAGCATTAATAATCAATACCGTGTGCTACTATGCAACCACACGTATTGCTGTACTTTTACTACCGAGTAGTTCAACAGTATCAATGGTAAAACTTCCGCCGTTATTTTTAATAAAATATTTTTATCGTTTTCTCAATCCGACAATAATTCCGTTGTAGGGTCCACCAATGATTGTGACGTTGTACGAATATTTTCTGTTAAAACGAATATTTCCCGACCAATCGAATATTATATAACAACTTGCGTACTTTACAAAATTTATAAATATTACCCACAACTATAACATTATATCAAATTAACTCCATAATATTTAAAAATGATAATTATAGAAAATTTATCTTTATTTGTAAAAGTTGGGGTCTTACATTTGTTATTTTGTTTCACTGGATTCGTTTTCTTTAAAATATTTTTCATCATCCTCAGTCCAAAATGATGATATTACTGAATATCTTTGGCCTGTAGTGCAAAGATTAATGATTTTATGATGAATATCTTTGGCCCGTAGTGCAAAGATGAACAGGTGTTGAGATAAACATAACCAACTAATGAATATCTATGACCTGTAGTGCAAAGATGAATATTTTGTTCAAGATGTTTATTGATTGATGTTACAGGGATAGAATATTGATGATGGACTTTTAAATTCATAGATGATAGTAGATTTCATCCTCTACTTAACTCTTCTAATGAATTATTATTTCCGCTGCGAATTTTGATTTAAAATTTGTTGTCTATTGTATTCTATTAAATTTTTCCCTGTTGAGGACTAACGATAATTTGTTCTATATTATCTTAGTCATAATGTTCTTTACTGGGCTAGTTGAGCTCACCATTTTTCTTTTTGTTCTATTTTTATTCTCAGGAGGCGAGAATGTAGCGAGTACTAGTCGGGGTATGGAATGAAGGTTCTAGGAAGTTATTTTAGTAGTCCTCACCATTTTTGTAAAATATTATATCAATAATTGTAATGAGGACTTATTTGAGTGTAGATATTGTCTAGATGACAATATTTATATTTAAACTCACAGTTTTTATGTTGTATTAATAAAATTGTAGTTATTTCTGTACCATATATTTTGACGACTCAAAATTGGTGTTGTATGTGACGCCCCTAAAATTAAGTATACATCACCCATCTTGGGTCGTCAGATACATGGTACAGAATACAAATACAACTTACTAATACAACCGTCGTGTACAATACGACAAAACATAACTGTGAGTTTGAATACAATTATTGTCTACTAGAGACTATACAAACTCAAAAGGAGTTCTCATTACAATTATTGTCACACTATTTAACAGAATAGTGAGGACTACTAATATTATCATCTGGTCCATCACTTCGTTTCTCGACTCGTCCCAGCTATATTCTCATTTTCTGAAGAGAACAGTGAAAGAAAGGGTGAACTCAACTAGCTCAGTAAGAAATATTATGACTAAGATAATGCAGAATAAATTATCATTAGCCTTCAACAATGTTAAACTGATAAAATATAACGAACATCAAGTTTAACTGCAGCGGAACAAGCAATCCATTAAAAGAGTCAAGTAGAGAATAAAATCTACTATCTTCTATGATTTAAAAGGTTTTTCAACACTGTTATCGCTGGGACTCAGCTTAATAAAATAATCCACATCATCGAATCACCCCTGCACTACGACCAAGGATATTCCTTAGTATCACGATCACAATTATCCATGCACTACGGGCCAAGAATATTTGTGTACTCATTAATGGTCATGATCATGCCAACAACTGTCCATCAATGCACTACGGGCTAATGAAGACTTTTACCACATCATTTGTAACATTACGGTCATGATTATACCGAATAATCCCTGGTCATAATCATACCAAGTCTATCTATGCACTACAGGCCACAGATGACTTTCAACATTTTAAAAACATGAGGATGATAACAATGATATAAGAATTCAATAAAACAAGCTCAAGAATTAATTTATCCAAGAATTAACAACGTCCAAATTGTCAACATGATACTGCTTTGTGGAGTAAAATTCAAGAATGCTTAGAAGAATATTTTCATGAAAAGATACTGGATGAACCATAATTATCAAGGATATTCCACTAATTTTATGGAGTATAGAAGTTAAAACTTAACCAACTGAGTATAATAAAGAATGGAATAGTAAAAGAAATCACCCGGCATGCGATAGACCGCACAGACAGGTTATTCCAATAGAATAATAAATAATGGAACCAGGTCCGGCGTAAACGCACAGACAGGATATTTCGACAGAATAATAAATATTGGAACCAGGTCCGGCGTAAACGCACAGACAGGATATTCCGACAGAATAATAAATAATGGAACCAGGTCCGGTGCAAAACACACAGACAGAATGTTCCAACAGAATAATAACAAGACGGAACCAGGTCCGGTGTAAAATACACAGACAAGATGTTCCAACAGAATAATAATAAAAACGGAACCAGGTCCGGTGTAAAACACACAGACAGGATGTTCCAACAGAATAATAGAAGAATGTCACCAAGTATAGGGTAGACCGCATATACAGGTTATTCCAACAGAATAATAAGAAATGGAATAACAACAGTTCTCTTCATGAATAAGAAAGAATAACACCGCTTACCGTTTTAAAGAAGAACTGAAATAAGGAAGTAGTTAAGTAGCAGAATACTTTTTTTCTCTCTCTATATAGTTTCTTTCTATAGTTTCTCTCTCTAGAGTTTAGTGAATTCGTAAGAAATACTGAAGGAATGAGCTGCTATTTATAAAAAAATGGAATGCATAGTAACTAATCCATGAACGGTCCAGATTGATTACTTTAATCTGACGGTCCATATTTAAGAAAAAAATCTTTTAAATAAAATATTATATATTCTATTTATAGAATAACTTTAATAAAATATTTTATTTTATATAAAAAGATGTTTCTGTTTTATTACGTTAATAATACAAATAAAACAAAACTTCATTATCGCTAAATAATTCATATTATTAACTGATAATAATTGAATCAACCTGAGTTACTTCTCACATAAGTATTAATAATCAATACCGCGTGCTACTATGCAACCACACGTATTACTGTACTTTTACTACCGAGTAGTTCAACAGTATCAATGGTAAAACTTTCGCCGTTATTTTTAATAAAATATTTTTGTCGTTTTCTCAATCTGACAATAATTCTGTTGTGGGGTCCACCAATGATTATGCCGTTGTACGAATATTCCTTGTTAAAACGAATATTTCCCGACCAATCGAATATTATATAACAACTTGCGTACTTTACAAAATTTATAAATATTACCCACAACTATAACATTATATCAAATTAACTCTATAATATTTAAAAATAATATTTATAGAAAATTCATCTTTATAAAAGTTGGGATCTTACATTGTATACCTATTTTGGGAGCGTCACAATCATTTAATAAAATTTTCCAATTGATTTGATTTGATGATATCATCATTTATGTGTATTTATATATACTAGTTGATAGCCCGTGCAATGCACGGGCTAGTTTGTTTGCACGAGCTAGTTTGTTTTTCGATTGTATAATTTTCTAAAATTGGAATGAGAAAGATTTTTTACCATTATATATTCATCATATATGTACTTCACTGTCTTTCCTCTTTTTTGTTTTGATTTCATTTTCCCCATTCATTGTAGGGATGAATTCAGATTAAGTATTATTTGTAATTTCAGAATTCACCAACAAAAAAGTTAAATTTCTTCAAAAACTAAAACTAAATTTCATTCAAAAAAAAAGAGGAAAATCTCAAAAAAAAAAATCAATAAAACAAAGAAAATAATCAACAATTACCTGATTTGTTCTCGAAATCGAATAAATCGGATCGAAAAACCCTACAAATTACATCAAAAAATTTCAATAAAACAAAAGAAATAATCATCAATTACCTGATGTGTTCTCGAAATCGAATAAATTGGATTGATCGAGCGATTTTGAGCCCATAAAACCAAAATCGAGTGTGGTTCAGGAAAGAAAAGGACAAAACGATGTCAGATCTGTATCAAAAGAGTAAAATTTAACAGAATATAAAGCCAACAAATTCACATAAACATATATATATATATATATATATATATATATATATATATATATATATAAGTGGAAGAAGGAGAGGGGAAGCGGAAGTGAAAATGGAAGTGGAAGAGGAAGAGGGGTGGAACAAAATAAAAAGTAAGGGGAATTGATTTCGCGGGGAAGGGGAAGAAACTGAAGTGAGGAGGAGGAGGAGGAGGAGAAGAGGAAGAGACAACTCGGTGAAATTAATATCAAGTAATGAGTTTCTGTTATGTATTAATGGAGCTATGGATTTCAATTGATTAAAATTGGGTGTGTTAATTGATTGATTTGAAATTAGAAATTAATTGATTTCAAATTAATCTGAAACTATGGATTTCAATCGATTAAAATTAGGTGTGTTGATTTGAAATTAATTGAGTTAACTCTGTTGGAAATTAAGAAATTAATTGAGTTAACTCTGTTAAAAATCAAATTGTTTTTAATTGATTAAAATTGGGTGTGTTTGGAAGCCAAGTTAACTGTGTTAAAAATCAAATTGATTTCAATTGATTAAAATTGGGTACGTAAAAGATAGGTTATGATGCCTTTATATATAAGTATTGCAATATTGAAGTATTGATTCTCCACGTACATTAATTAGTAGCATGCCACTGCTTACTACATTTATAGCTAATAATAGCTATGTAACACTGATGAAATGAAAATCAATCAAGAGAGCATCTGAATAGGATTAGTGTACGTACCTCTGAAGGAGACTAATGGATTCCAAGAATGTGGATAATTGGAATACCAGAAGTGGATATATGAAAAGCCACCGTCAACAAACTTTTTGGCAGGGTTACCGTCACGTCATTGCAGTAACTGTGAAAGTGCTCAAAATCTATAAAAACGGCTCAAGGGAGAGCATGATGATGCAATCAGTGTGCTAGACTGAACATTAATTAGCAAACTTGTGCGGAAGTTAACATCAATCAGTTCTCGGTAAACCTAACATGAGAGCAGATTCTCTGTCTTTATTTTCCCTTTTCCTTTGTATCCTCCACTTAAATTTTTACACCTAACTTTTTATTTAATTTTAAACTTAATTGGTGTTAAGTAAGAGGTTAGGTGTCAAAATTTAAGTGGGGATGACCCGGGGCCAAAGAATCTAACCAAGAACTGTGTTGGGATTGACTCGTACTTCTATGGATTCGACTAATGACTAGTCAGGGCAATTGGGGCTGGAGGTTTATTAATAGTTCGGTCTTAAATTTACTAATGTAGAACATCTAGGGTTTTCTAGTTACTATAAAACATTGTTTGATGTATAGATCATTATAGAGTGTGAGACATCTTATTAATACATCAGAAAAAAAAGACTAAACAAACTACATATAATATCTATGTGTGTTATTATCGTTCTTAAATTCTAACAAACTACATTAGAACAGAGAGGATTAGAAATTATTTTGGATGAAATTTATAATATAGTTTTCACTAGTCAATTGTTTTTATAGCCTTTTTAAATATAATGCGAAATTGAACTCAAAAGCATCAGCACTATCTATGTTAATGCAGTCCTACCAGAGTACCAATCAAGAACAGATTTTGGTGGTTTGATATTGAAAATAATAGTAAAAAATAATATTAAATTGGAAACTATCACTTTTATATAATTGTCAACAATTGAAGGAACACAAGAACAAAACTTTGAAATTTCACAAAGAATTGTGAAGGTATTATTAATAGCATTAATACAGTACTTTAGAGTACAGGCAGAGTGGCACTGCCCACCAAAATTTCGACCACTTGTGTGGTCTTAACTATCACTTCAGTTCTCGATATTGCTCGCAACCAATCAATTCTCTGACAGATTCTGCAGGGCTGGCCTTGCCTTTGTCACCTGCCCATTAGTTAACAAGCAATAATATAAGTACAGGGACTATAATGAATAACTTAATTCAAAAGATTGTAAGAAAGTTAAGATAAGTTGGCCTCACATTGGCTAGCTTTTCTTTCAACAACTTGTTTAGCTCCCTTAGACTTTTCTCATTCAGATCATTTTCTTTCTTGTTCGTCTTTGCCTTCTCTTTTGTAAGCTCAATCTTTCTTCCACTGTGATCAATGTTCTCCTTGTCATCTGAAACATGGTTTGACTTCTTAATTGTCGGTGTCTTGGTAATATGGCCTAAGCCCACTACACTTGATGGGCACTGGTTGGTAAGTGGATCATCTGCCAAAATTGAGGTAAAAGCATTGCCCTTTACAGATGCTGGAGACTTGGACAACTGTTCACAAGTTGGTTTAGTCTCATTGCCATCATTAGCACCCATGGCAACAATCAAATCCTTTTGAACAGAAAAATCAGTTGCTGCTGCCTCTAATCCTAATTCTTTGGTGAGAGACTTTTCTGAATCCAGCTCATCAGATGAATCAACGGAATTCATTTCTGGTTGATCAGCATTTTCCTTGGGAACATTGCAGTTGAGAATTTCAGAAATTGTGGGCTCTTTTTCACTGTCGAACTCCATAAAATCTGAACCAGCTTCTGCATCTTCCACAAAAGATGATACTACAGTAGTTAAAACATCTGATTCCACATCTTTGTCTGAGTTAAACTCTTCCCTCGTCTCGAATTTCAATTTCTCATGTGGATTTTCAGTATCCATGGGAAACACAGTAACTGTAAAAACGTTAGACCATATAAGGCTATCTAGTGACAGGTAGATTAACAAGAAGCGAATGATTTATCAAGTTAAACAGCTTAAAGGAGAGGGGCAAAAATCAACCTACCCTCGCTTTTTAGAACATCAGGTTTCATATCTGTAGCAGCTTTTTCCTCAGAATCCGTATCTTTATCAGCATTCAAAGATTCTCCAATTTCCATATCCAAAAGTTCACTTGGATTTTCAGTGTCAGAGAGGGACAAATTAGCTCCAAAATCATTAGACCCTGTAAAGCAGTCCTCATCAGTATCATCAAAAAGTAGCAGCCACCTAAAAGCTGCTGATTAAATACTATAAAACAATTTACATGTTCAAAATATCATTCAAATAAAAAGAAATCAGGTTAAGCTTACCGTTGTTTGTGAGAACTTGATTTTGCATGTCAAATGCCTTCTCCTCCAAGTTCTCATCCACCAAAACTTCTGTAAGATCAAGTATCTCATTACCCACTTCAGGGTTATCACCTGTTTCCTCTTCAACAACAAAATCTTTCATATCTCCCGCACTTTCTGATTTCACCGCATCTGATTCATTAAGAGCCTCCAAAATTTCTTCTGACATTGTCTTTGGCTCATCGACTTCATTGTCTCCTGTTTCTTCTTGAACATCATCCTCTTTCATACCTATTACAATTTCTGAACCCACAGAATCTGACTTATTAACCGACTCTTGCAATACTGTTTGTGAATCATTGCCTGCATCTGTTTTGGTTTGGGTAAAAATTAAATACTATAAAACAATTTACATGTTCAAAATATCATTCAAATAAAAAGAAATCAGGTTAAGCTTACCGTTGTTTGTGAGAACTTGATTTTGCATGTCAAATGCCTTCTCCTCCAAGTTCTCATCTACCAAAACTTCTGTAAGATCAAGTATCTCATTACCCACTTCAGGGTTATCACCTGTTTCCTCTTCAACAACAAAATCTTTCATATCTCCTGCACTTTCTGATTTCACCGCATCTGATTCATTAAGAGCCTCCAAAATTTCTTCTGACATTGCCTTTGGCTCATCGACTTCATTGTCTCCTGTTTCCTCTTGAACATCATCCTCTTTCATACCTATTACAATTTCTGAATCCACAGAATCTGACTTATTAACCGACTCTTGCAATACTGTTTGTGAATCATTACCTGCATCTGTTTTGGTTTGGGTAAAACTTGGAGATTAAAAATAAGGTATGTATTACAGAGCAATTACAAGTATGAATACAGTAACAATTATTCCAGATTCTTTCAGAGTTCCACATCTAAAACGTTGAATTTTTCACACATTTTCTCCAATAATTAGATATAGATATATTCTTTGTAAACATTCTCACCTTCAGATAGGGGAAAACTCTCAGATTTCAACAAACTCAAAAGGAAAAATACTATAATCAAGTTTAAATCAATATAAAACTGATGAAAGAATACAAAAAAAAAACAATAAATAAACATACCAGACACG
This sequence comes from Panax notoginseng, assembly GCA_016801055.1. Classification (NCBI taxonomy): domain Eukaryota; kingdom Viridiplantae; phylum Streptophyta; class Magnoliopsida; order Apiales; family Araliaceae; genus Panax; species Panax notoginseng. The sequence goes on from CM029015.1 coordinate 140,943, forward strand.
CTCATAATATTCGAAACTTCACCCAGATCATTTTCTGAAATTTCTGAAGCAATCAAATCAATCTTGATTGCTTTGTTCAAATCTTTCCCCGTCGGAACTGACTCCACCAATTTCTTATCGGGCAACCTCGCTGACCGCCTGGTACTGTACACCCTCTGTACAGTACCCACTTCCTCTTCTACAACAAAATCTTTCATATCTCCTGCACTTTCTGATTTCACCGCATCTAATTCATTAAGAGCCTCCAAAATTTCTTCTGACATTGCCTTTGGCTCATCGACTTCATTGTCTCCTGTTTCCTCTTGAACATCATCCTCTTTCATACCTATTACAATTTCTGAACCCACCGAATCTGACTTATTAACCGACTCTTGCAATACTGTTTGTGAATCATTGCCTGCATCTGTTTTGGTTTGGGTAAAAATTAGAGATTAAAAATAAGGTCTGTATTACAGAGCAATTACAAGTATGAATACAGTAACAATTATTCCAGATTCTTTCAGAATTCCACATCTAAAACGCTGAATTTTTCACACATTTTCTCCAAAAATTAGATATAGATATATTCTTTGTAAACATTCCCACCTTCAGATAGGAGAAAAACTCTTAGAGATCAACAAACTCAAAGGACAAATACTATAATCAAGTTTAAATCAATATAAAACTGATGAAAGAATACAAAAAAAAAAACAATAAATAAACATACCAGACACGCTCATATTATCCGAAACTTCACCCATATCATTTTCAGAAATTTCTGAAGCAATCAAATCAATCTTGATTGCTTTGATCTCTTTCCCCATCGGAATTGACTCTACCAATTTCTTATCGGGTAACCTCGCTGACCGCCTGGTACTGTACACCCTCTGTACAGTACCCACTTCCTGCTCTTTCTTCACATTAGTCCGGCGAGTTGAATTCGCCGCCTTTCGCTGGCTATTTGGTACAACAGTGGGCGTTTCAGGTACCTCATTTTCCTTCGATTGGATATCCATTCGGCTAACGATAACCTCCGGGACTGTCTTTCTGGTGCTACGAACAGCAGGGGTTTTAGGTATATCGGCTTTGACTTCTTCCATAATCTCCCCAGAAATCGCCCTTCTCGTCATTCGACGAGTACTTTTAGTCATTATCTGCACACTTTCAGATTCCTCTCCGATGGGTTTTCTCCGAGTGGAGGTTCTCCGTCCGGTAGGAGGAATCTTAGGTGAATTCACCACATTCCTCTCCGGCGAATCAATTGAAGATTCCTCCGTTATAGATTCCGAGGGATTTAAAAAATCTTCAATCCCTTTAACCTAATAAACAACACAAGAAAGTAAATCAAATCATATCAATATATATATACGTATATACAGAGATTGGAAAAAGACATATAAATAAACTATTTGATGAATAAACTTACGATCTCAAGAGATTTGAGAGCGTCAGCCATGGCGATGTTGGTCATGTTGGCTGGGATTTTGTTCAACTTGCAGAGAGCTTGGAGCTCTTTCCTCGCGAGGCTATGGAAATCCATTTGATTTGGTGGGGGTTAAAGGAAAAATGAATTTAAGGTGTTTGATGTATTGCTACTGTGAGGGGTGAGAAAAAGCAGCTGCGCTGGTGAATCTGGTGTAGTGAAGATGTGTATATATATATATATATATATATATGTGTGTTTTTTCTAGGGCGACTATCGGAAACCCTGCGAATTTGACCGTTGGAGCGGGAGATTTGAAATTTGAATATATTTTTTCTATACGTTTTTTTTTATTATTACTAGTTACTATGGGCTACTCTAATGGACTAGATCAAAACTTGGGCTTAGATTATGATCAGTTGGCCCATACTTTTTGGATTAACTCCAATTAAATTGGGGAGAAACCCGGAATTCCATGTCGAATGAGAGTGCTTCTATTGGGCCACTTCATCTAATGCTTGAAACTACCCAAATTGACCCACCTATACTTTAGATTATAAATGGCACACTAACAATAATTAAATTATATTATTAAACAAATTAATTTGTAAAATTCTAATTGAGATCAATATTTTAATAGGTTGACTCTCTTCTCTGCATTACATAAAAGGGTGGAAATATGGAATCGTTTTCTTGTTCAACACTCCTGACGTCCAAACAGAGCTTATATATTTGAACGATATCTATAGTATTAAAGGAGAGTAAAAAGGATTCGATTCATCTCCATTACAATTTTTTAAGTTAATTTCATTTAATATATCATATTTTTTATTAAAATAATTTTATTAATAATGATCAAATTATATTAATAAATAGTTGATAATATTAAGATCAATCTTATTAACGGTAAATATATTTTGACCGTTAAATTTTTTTTATTTAAAAAAATGAACTATTAAAATTTAGATGAAAAATTCACTTTTTTATCAAATAGGGAAAAAGTGTCGAATTATTTTTATTTTTTAAATAATAATACTATTAATATCAATGGAGAGTAACAAAGATTTAGCTCATATCCATTACATTTTCTCACTAATTCTATTCAATATAGAAGGCTCTTAGAATCGAACAAAGAGCTGCTCGAATTCGAAAAATTATATTCAGATTCGATTCGACTCGAATATTTATAACTTGAATTCAACCCGACTCGGATTGAACTATATTCAAATTACTCGCAAGTTTTAAATTCGAGTTTCCGCATAATAACTAGCTTTATAATAAATATAATTATAAATTAAATTTATTATTTTACTTATAAATGATAAAATTTATTTACTATTACACTTTATAAATATAAAATCATACTTAAAAGTAAAATAATAATAATAATAATTATCCTAATTTGATTTAATTTTATATACATTGTAAGAGAATGTATCGAGTATCTAATCCAATATGTATCATTCTAGTATGTATCAAATCACAGTTGAGAATTCAAGTAGTTTGAATCTTAAACTCGTACAATATTGCTCAATTTCTACTCATATTTTTTTGACCTATTTTTTATACTCAGATTTGAATCATATTATTAACGAATTTGAGTTTTACTTATATTTTTTCGAATCGAGCCCGAATTGTTTGGTTCGTTTACAACACTAATTTCACATATAATTTTGATATTTTCACATGGTCTTTTTTCACAAAAGAGTAGGGTGAGTCCCATCTTTATGTGAGAGGAGCACATGTAAGACCCCAAATTATTAATAAATGAAATTTAAATTCCCTCTATTTATTATTTTGAAATAGTAAGGGTTAAATTGATTAATGAGGTTAGTTATGGGTAAAATGCGCAAATATTTCAAATAAGCAGGTGGTTATAAAATATTCATTGTTGTCGGGGAATATTCGTTTGGTCGTGGAATATTCTTCTTGTCGGGGATTATTCGTACGACGGCGCAGTCTTTTGTGGGCCCCATAACGGAAAGCGATTGGATGAAGAAAACGACAAGTATAAGTTGTTTATAAATAACGGCGTAGTTGTTACCGTTAATACTGTTGGAATACCCGGTGGTTAAAACACAGTAATACGCGTTGTTGCACAGTAGCACACTGTATTGCACCAATTATTGATTCTTACGTAAGAAGGCACTACTCATTAATGGTTACAGTAATTACTGTTCAGTATTTTATTGATTCAATAATTGCTGCGTTGATATTTTATATTACTGTTGTTTCAATAATTGTCACTACACAGTATTTGTAAGACCCCAACTTATTAATGAATAAAATCAAATTTTCTCTAAATATTATTGTGAATAATAAGGGGTTAATTTGATATAATACTTTGGTTATGGGTGAAATGTATAAATTTTGTAAAATAAGCAAGTGGTTATAAAATATTCATTTTGTCGGGGAATATTCGTTTGGTCGTGGAATATTCTTGCTGTCGGGGAATATTCGTATGACGTCGCAGCCTTGTGTGGGCCCCATAACGGAAAGCGATTGGATGAAGAAAACGACAAGTATAAGTTGTTTATAAACAACGGCGTAGTTGTTACCGTTAATACTGTTGAAATACCCGGTGATTAAAATACAGTAGCACACGGTATTGCACCAATTATTGATTCTTACGTAAGAAGGCACTACTCAATAATTGTTACAGTAGTTATTGTTCAATATTTTATTAATTCAATAATTGCTGCGTTGATATTTTATAATTGTCACTGCACAGTATTTTCCATTATCAGATCAATAATTCATATTATTTGAATAATATTATTAGATAACATTATTGGCAATGTCTAGAAAGTTCTGTCTAAGGAGAGGTTTGGTCATCTAATTGCGCACCAGTAAGGAGAAATTCTTATTGGAAAGCCCCCTCTTTCCTGGGAACGGCCTGGTTGTCATAATTGTGACTCTGTAATATTATTTGTGAATAATTAATTATTGATTCATATGATAAGGAAATATTTATTTTATGTGGATATAAATGAGGGATATATATCTGTGGTTAAAAATGAAGAAGTTACTGTTGAGGTTTTTATCAGTATTTTTATCTGAATTGAGGTATTAAAAATCAGGATTTTTGAGATATTTTGCGGGGGTTATAATTTTTAATCCGACCGTTGGATCGTGGTAATTTTTGGATATGTTATACATATATAAGTTGAGTATATGTCCACAAATTTTGAACCGTTAAAAATGAGCGTATGATTTATTATGAATTTTACGAGATGACTGGTTCAGGAATTGTTGAATTTTCGGAGTTTATCATTTTGGTGGAAAATTCTAGAATTGGTGGGCCCCACTCTTGGTTGGTGAAGAAATATGTTGAGATTTTTATTCAAATATGGTGGGTGAGAATAGTAGCAGGTAAAGCCATCAGGTTGCAGGTTAAGTCTACTTCGGCGTGCTAACATTTTTCTATAAATAGAGGGCTAAGTTAGAATTGAAAATCACACCAGAAACAAGTTTTCTCTCTTTCTCTCTCTAGATTATTGAGTGTATTTTGTGAGTATTTAGATACTTTGAGAGTTTCTATTCATCAGAGCAAGTTTCTTTCAGCCTTATACCGGTATTCCGACCAGAAGTACTGATATTTTGAGGTAAGGGATATTATCTTCTTCTTAAATGATATTTTCTTCAATATCATTATGCTAAAATATTGATATGAATATTTTTTTCAAATTTAGAATTTTTTGTGTCGGGGTTACTATTCACGTATACGTTACTATTCACGTATACGGCACTATTCACGAATACGGCACTATTCACCGAAAAATAAATTTTTTTCTTTTTGTCCAAGATGTCTATTATGGTTACTATATTTGATTGTATCCATGTTTTGATCTTTATTTTTAAATTCGGCTTCACAATTAATTATTATGAAGTATTATTGATCTTGGATAAAATGTTATACGAATCCCAACTATTTGTCCTTCTGTCTCACTAGATTCGTTCTCTTTAAGATATTTTTTATCATCCTCAGTTCTAAATGATGATATTACGGAATATCTTTGGCCTGTAGTGCAAAGATGTATGATTACTTGATGAATATATTTGGCCTATAGTACAAAGATGAACAGGTGTTGAGATGAACATGATTGACAGGTGATATAAATGAATATCTTTGGCCTGTAGTGCAAAGATGAATATTTGGATAAAGATGATTATTAATTGATGTTACAGGGATAAAATATTGATGATGAACTTTTAAATCTTAGAAGATAGTAGATTTCATTCTCTACTTGACTCTTCTAATGGTTTGCTGTTTCCGCTGTAGTTATTGATCTAAAACTTGTTGTCGATTATATTCTATCAGATTTTTTCCTGTTGAATACTAATAATAATTTGTTGTATATTATCTTAGTCATAATATTCTTTACTGGGCTAGTTAAGCTCACCATTTTTCTTTTTGTTCCATTTTTCTTCTCAAGAGGTGAGAACATAGCAGGATCTAGTCGGGGTATGGAGTGATGATTCTAGAAAGATGTTTAGCAGTCCTCACTATTTCTGTAAAATAGTATTTGAATAATTGTATTGAGGACTTATTTGAGTATGGATATTGTCTAGAAAACAATATTTGTATTTAAACTCACAGTATGTGTTGTCGTATTTTGCACGACAATTGTATTATTAAAGTTGTAGTTTGCTTTCTGTACCATGTATTTGGCGACTCAGAATGGTTGTTGTATACCTATTTTGGGGGCGTCACAGTATTTTTCATTATCAGATCAATAATTCATATTATTTGAATAATATTATTAGATAACATTATTGACAATGTCTAGGAAATTTTGTCTAAGGAGAGGTTTGGTCATCTAATTGCGCGCCAGTAAGGAGAAATCCTTATTGGAAAGCCCCACTATTTCCTGGGAACGGCCTGGTTCTCATAAATGTGATTCTGTAATATTATTTGTGAATAATTAATTATTGATTCATATGATAAGGAAATATTTATTTTATGTGGATATAAATGAGGGATATATTTTTGTGGTTAAAAATGAAGGAGTTAATGTTGAGGTGTTTTATCTGTATTTTTATCGGAACGGAGGTATTGAAAATCAAATCAGGGATTTTGAGATATTTTGCGGGGTTATAATTTTTAATCCAACCGTTAGATCGTGGTAATTTTTGGATATGTTATACATATATAAGTTGAGTATATGTCAACAAATTTTGAACCGTTAAAAATGAACGTATGATTTATTATGAATTTTACGAGATGACTGGTTCAGGAATTGTTGAATTTTCGGAGTTTATCATTTTGGTGGAAAATTTTAGAATTGGTGGGCCCCACTCTTGGTTGGTGAATAAATGTGCTGAGATTTTTATTCAAATGTGGTAGACTTGAATAGTAGCAGGTAAAGCCATCAGGTTGTAGGTTAAGTCTACTTCGGCGTGCTAACATTTTTCTATAAATAGAGGGCTAAGTTAGAATTGAAAATCACACTAGAAACAAGTTTTCTCTCTTTCTCTCTCTAGATTATTGAGTGTATTTTGTGAGTATTAAGATACTTTGAGAGTTTCTATTCATCAGAGCAAGTTTCTTTCAGCCTTATACCGGTATTCCGACCAGAAGTACTGTCTTTACGAGGTAAGGGATGTTATTTTATTCGAAAATGATATTATTTCTTCAATATCATTATGCCGAAATATTGGTTGGAAATTTTTATCAAATTTGAAACTTTTCACGTCGGGGTTATTATTCATGAGTTACTATTCACGAGTTACTATTCACCGAAAAATGAAATTTTCTTCTTTTCGTCCAAAATATCTATTCTGGGTACTAGCTTTGATTGTATCCATGTTTTGATCATTCTTGAATTTTACTTCACTATGAATAATTATAAGGTATTTTTGGACATGGATAAATCGAAATACGAATCCTTAATATTTGTTATTTTGTTTCACTGGATTCGTTTTCTTTAAGATATTTTTCATCATCTTCAGTCCTAAATAATGATATTACTGAATATCTTTGGCCTGTAGTGCAAAGATGAATGATTAACTGATGAATATCTTTGGCCCGTAGTGCAAAGATGAACAGGTGTTGAGATGAACATGACCGACTGGTGATACAAATGAATATCTTTGGCCTGTAGTGCAAAGATGAATATTTGATTAAAGATGGTTATTGATTGTTGTTACAGGGATAAAATGTGAGACCCCAGATTTTATGAATAAATATTTAATTTTTCTCGAAATAATTTTTTTATATTATGGTGTGGATTTGATATAATAGTTATGGGTAGTATTTATAAATTTTGCAAAGTATGCAAGTTGTCATATTATATTCGATTGGTCGGGGAATATTCTTTTTATCGAGAAAAATCCGTACGACGGTACAATCATTGGTGGACCCCACAACGGAATTATTGTCGGATTGAGAAAACGACAAAAATACTTTATGAAAATAACGGCGGAAGTTTTACCGTTGATACTGTTGAACTACTCGGTAGTAAAAGTATAGTAATACGCGTTGTTGCATAGTAGCACACGGTATTGATTATTGATATTTATGTGAGAAGCCGCTCAGTTTGATTCAATTATTGTTGATTAATAATATGAGTTATTATAACGATAATGACGTTTTGTTTTATTCGTATTATTAACGTAATAAAACAGAAACATCTTTTTATATAAAACAGAATACTTTAATAAAGTTATTCTATAAATAGAATATATTATATTTTATTATGCATAGTGTTGTATAGTATTTTGCATAGTGTTGCATAGTGTTTGCATAGTAAAAATATTTTTATATAAATAAAATATATTTTATTTTATTTAAAAGATTTTTCTTTAAATATGTACCGTCAGATTAAAGTAAATCAATCTGGACCGTTCATGGATTAGTTACTATGCATTCCATTTTCCTATAAATAGAAGCTCATTCCTTCATTATTTTCTTACGAATTCACTGAACTCTAGAGAGAGAAACTATAGAGAGAGACTATATAGAGATAGAAGAAAAGTTTTCTGCTACTTCACTACTCTTATATCCAGTTCTTTTACGGTAAGGGGTGTTATTCTTTCTTATTCATGAAGAGAACTGTTGTTATTCCATTTCTTATTATTCTGTTGGAATAACTTGTATACGCGGTCTACCCTATACTTGGTGACATTCTTCTATTATTCTGTTGGAACATCCTGTCTGTGTGTTTTACACCGGACCTGGTTCCGTTTTTATTATTATTCTGTTGGAACATCCTGTCTGTGTGTTTTACACCGGACCTGGTTCCGTTTTTATTATTATTCTGTTGGAATATCCTGTCTGTGTGTTTTACACCGGACCTGGTTCTATTTTTATTATTATTCTGTTGGAACATCCTGTCTGTGTATTTTACACTGGACCTGGTTCCGTTTTTATTATTATTCTGTTAGAACATCTTGTATGGTAGTGGCAAAACACCCTTCCAACGTTGGGTTCGCTTCACCCTAGATGATTCACCAAATATAACTACTAAATGATGACCACCGTTCTATTCCCCTGTTATCCCCGCTCGACCCAGCTACACTCTTATTACCTGAAAGGAATTGTAAAACAGAAAGGTGAGCACAACTAGCCCAGTAAAAAATATCATGACCAAAGATAAATAAGTTATCAATAGCCTTCAACAGAATTAAATCAGAGATTTATAACATATGGTAGATGATAAAAATTTTAACCATAGTTGCAGCGGAACGAGCAATCCATTAGAAGGGTCAAATAGACCATAAAGTCTATTATCTTCTCCATGTTAAAAATCCACCAACAATATTTTATCCCTGTAACATCACTCAACAGTTCCTTTCCACAATCATATGAATAACTCATAATCATAATTGTGATTCTAAAATTTTTTTTCGCACCCAGGACGAAGAATATTTTCATCACCTATCTTTACCTGAAACATCAAAGATCATGGTTATACCAAATCACAGTTCCTGTTCATAATCATATTAATAAATTCATCTTTGCACTACAGGCCAACGATATTCGTCAACAGTTCATCTTTGCACTACTGGCCAAAGATATTCAACAACAGGTCATCTTTGCACTACGGGCCAAAGATATTCATCAACAATTCATCTTTGCACTACAGGCCAAAGATATTTCTCAACAGTTCATATTTGCACTACAGGCCAAATATATTCATCTCAAAGAAATATATAATCACTTCAAAATTTATATAAACAATAATTATAACCATGTTGATCATTTCACCTTTGCACTTAAGCTAAAGATATTCATTTATAAATTCAATGGTCATGATCATACCAGTCAACAATTCAACTTTGCACTACTGACCAAAGGGAACCCTAGTCATGATCATACCAATAATCTACCCATCTTTACACTCAAGTGAAAGAGAATATCATCATTAGGGTTATAAAAATGTTATATATGATAATAAAAATAATATGATCAACATATAATTTTAATCTCAAGAGTAATATTCATAAATCAACTATAATTTGGTCAGAAAAAAAAACTAATATTGTCGTGAATAGTAACTCGTGAATAGTAACTCATGAATAGTAACTTGTGAATAGTAACTCATGAATAGTAATTCATGAATAGTAATCCCGACATGAAAAAGGTAGAAATTCCACAATAATATACATACCAATATTTCGGATAATAATATTGAGAGAATAATATTTATTAAGCTTATAAACAATTTATTTAAATTATTTACACTTTACTAATTAATGCATTTAATCATCATAAAATACCAACTCTTACGATTTCATCATCAATAACCAAAACCCTCATCAAAAATCTGCATATACCTCATATAGGATTCTTAAGCCATAAAATCCTATTTTTTAATTTTCTTACTTCACATAACATATTTATATCATTTTCTCATAACTAGTCTATTTTCATAAAAAATACCAAATCAGTTTTAAAAATATTTCTTCTCTGGAATTTAGCAGAATATAGTCCCATATTGAACATATATTTTTCTCAGAATTTTTAAAACTCATTTACAATTTTTCATATGGCCAAAACCGCCGAATATTTAGACATTTATCATAAATTGTACTTTTATTCAAAAACTCTAAAATTCACATAGTACACTTCTATCATATACATGTACTCCCAATAAAAATTTCATCAATTTTGGAGTTAACCACAAGGAATTATAAGCGGTTACTTTTAAAATAGTCTTTTCTCATAAAATTCATAACTCCCAATCTATACATCCAAAAATCACCATTTTTGGACACAATCAAGAAAACTCATCAAAATATCATTTCAAATTTTTCTATAATTTTTGAAGGTCAGAAAAATTACGAAACTGAAAAAATAAACAACCCTTAAAATCCCTTACTATCCCTTACCTCAAAAGTGCAGTATTTTTGACTGGAATGCAAAGCCGAAGGAAACTTGCACTGAAAAGAAACTCTCAAAATATCTAAATACTCACAAAATATGCTTCATAATATAAGAGAGAAAGAAAGAAAACTTGTGACGCCCCCAAAATTAGGTATACATCACCCATCTTGGGTCGTCAGATACATAGTACAAAATACAAATACAACTTACTAATACAACTGTCGTGTACAATACGACAAAACATAAACTGTGAGTTTGAATACAAATATTATCTTCTAGAGAGTATTCATACTCAAAAGGAGTCCTCATTACATTTATTAACACACCATTACATAGAATAGTGAGGACTACTAACTGATACTATTATTCGGGCCACACTACTCGTTCCCCGACTTGCCCCAGCTATGTTCTCATTTCCTGAAGAGAACAGTGAAAGAAAGGGTGAGCTAAACTAGCCCAGTAAGAAATATTATGACTAAGATAATGCAGAATAAATTATTATTAGCCTTCAACAATGTTAAAATGATAAAATATAATAGACATCAAGTTTAACTGTAGCGGAACAAGCAATCCATTAAGAGAGTCAAGTAGAAAATAAACTCTACAGTCTTTTATGATTTAAAAGATTTTCCAACACTGTGATCGCTGGGACTCAGCTTAATAAAATAATCCACATCATCGAATCACCCCTGCACTACGGCCAAGGATATTCGTATATTCATTAATGGTCATGATCATGCCAACAACTGTCCATCAATGCACTACGGGCCAATGAGGACTTTTACCACATCATTTGTAACATTACGGTCATGATTACACCGAATAATTCCTGGTCATAATCATACCAAGTCCATCTATGCACTACAGGCCACAGATGACTTTCAACAGAATATAAACATGAGGATGATGACAATGATATAAGAATTCAATAAAATAAGTTCAAGAATTAATTTATCCAGGAATTAATAACGTCCAAATTGTCAACATGATACTGCTTTGTGGAGTAAACTTCAAGACTGATCAGGAGAATATTTTCATGAATAGATACTAGATGAAGCGCAAATGTCAAGGATATTCCACTAATTTCATGGAGAATAGAAGTCAAAGTTTTAATCAACTGAGTATAATAAAGAATGGAATAACAAAAGAAATCACCATGCATGCGATAGACCGCACAGACAGGTTATTCTTAACAGAATAATAATAATGGAACCAGGTCCGGCGTAAACGCACAAACAGGATATTCCGACAGAATAATAAATAATGAAACCAGGTCCGGTGTAAAACACACAGACAGGATGTTCCAACAGAATAATAACAAGACGGAACCAGGTCCGGTGTAAAACACACAGACAGGATGTTCCAATAGAATAATAATAAAAACGGAACCAGGTCCGGTGTAAAATAAACAGACAGGATGTTCCAACAGAATAATAATAAAAACGGAATCAGGTCCGGTGTAAAATACACAGACAGGATGTTCCAACAGAATAATAGAAGAATGTCACCAAGTATAGGGTAGATCCGCGCATACAGGTTATTCCAACAAAATAATAAGAAATAGAATAACAATAGTTCTCTTCATGAATAAGAAAGAATAACACCCCTTACCGTTTTAAAGACGAGCTGAAATAAGGAAGTAGTTAAGTAGCATAATACTCTTCTTCTCTCTCTATAGTTTCTCTCTCTAGAGTTCAGTGAATTCGTAAGAAATAATGAAGGAATGAGCTGCTATTTATAGAAAAATAGAATGCATAGTAACTAATCTATGAACGGTCCAGATTGATTACTTTAATCTGACGGTCCATATTTAAAGAAAAATCTTTTAAATAAAATATAATATATTCTATTTATAGAATAACTTTAATAAAGTATTCTGTTTTATATAAAAAGATGTTTCTGTTTTATTACGTTAATAATACGAATAAAACAAAACGTCATTATCGCTAAATAATTCATATTATTAACTGACAATAATTGAATCAAACTGAGTGACTTCTCACATAAGCATTAATACTCAATACCGTGTGCTACTATGTAACCACACGTATTACTGTACTTTTACTACCGAGTAGTTCAACAGTAACAATGGTAAACTTTCGCCGTTATTTTTAATAAAATATTTTTGTCGTTTTCTCAATCCGACAATAATTCTGTTGTGGGGTCCATCAATGATTATGTCGTTGTACGAATATTCTCTGTTAAAACGAATATTCCCCGACCAATCGAATATTATATAACAACTTGCGTACTTTGTAAAATTTATAAATATTACCCACAACTATAACATTATATCAAATTAACTCCATAATATTCAAAAATGATATTTATAGAAAATTCATCTTTATTTATAAAAGTTAGGGTCTTACAAAACTTGTTTCTGGTGTGATTTTCAATTCTAACTTAGCCCTCTATTTATAGGAAAATTTTAGTAGGCTTGACCTGCAACCTGATGGTTTTACCTGCTACTATTCCTACCCACCACATTTGAAATATAATTCAGCATATTTCTTCACCAACCACAAGTGGGGCCCACCAATTCTAGAATTTTCAACAAAAATGATTAACTCCGAAAATTCAACAATTTCTGAACCAGTCATCTCGTAAAATTCATAACAAATCATACGTTCATTTTTAACGGTTCAAAATTTGTGGACATATACTCAACTTTCATATGTTTAACATATCGAAAAATTACCACGATCCAACGGTCGGATTAAAAATTATAACCCCCGCAAAATATCTTAGAAACCCTAATTTGTAATACCTCCATTCCGACAAAAATAATGATAAAAACCTCAACATTAACTTCTTCATTTTTAACCACAAAAATATATCCCTCATTTATATCCACATAAAATAAATATTTCCTTATCATATGAATCAATAATTAATTATTCACAAATAATATTTCAGAGTCACATTTATGACAACCAGGCCGTTCCCAGGAAAGAGGGGGCTTTCTAATAAGAATTTTTCCTTACTGGCGCGTAATTAGATGACCAAACCTCTCCTTAGACAGAACTTTCTAGACATTACCAATAATATTATCTAATAATATTATTCAAATAATATGAATTATTGATCTGATAATGGGAAATACTGTGCAGTGACAATTATTGAACAACAATAATATAAAATTTTAACGTAGCAATTATTAAATCAGTAAAATAAAATATTGAACAGTAATTACTGTAATAATTGTTGAGTAGTGCCTTCTTACGTAAGAATCAATAATTTCAAAAATATTGTGCAATACCGTGTGCTACTGTGCAATAACGCGTATTACTATATTTTAATCACCGGGTATTCCAACAGTGTTAACGGTAACAACTACGCCGTTAATTATAAAAACTCAATTTTTTGTCGTTATCTTCATCCGACAGTTATTCTGTTATGGGGCCCACAAATGTCTGCGCCGTCGTACGAATATTCCCCGATAAAAAGAATATTCCACGACCAAACGAATATTTCCCGACAACAATGAATATTTTATAACCACTTGCATATTTTAAAAAGTTTTCACATATCACCCATAACTTTAACTTTTTATCAATTTAATAACATTTACTGAATTGTAATTATAAGAAAAATTGAATACTTTTATTTCATAAAATTTGGGGTTTTACATAAGCCGCCAGAAAAGTTGCCCCGGAGACATCGTCGAATAGAAAAAACCGATAATCGCCCCGATGTCGATGAGGAAGTCTTGCACGATGGCATACAGGAGAAGTGCCTTTTCCTTGGTCACATCCGAGGTGTGCGTGGACGGTAGCAATTTAGCACAGAGGAAAGCAGACCAGATTTTTTCGTACCGACTTAAGTCCTTGCTGTGAAACAATGTGCCTCCCTTTCTACCCTTTATCCAAGTAGTACCTCGCTTAGTCATGTTTTGAATAACCCCTCAAAGTCGGGGTCGAAATCCCGCATATAGGCATACTGGCACTGGTGGGGCACCCTCAGCTGATAATATGTATTGATTACATCAGCACTGAATGGGACCGTGCGACCCCGCACGAAGGCCTTGAATGGTGCCTTGTCCTCGGCGTTCGCATAGAATTCCTTGACGACATTCACAACAGCGGGCTCGGGCTCCGCCGTTAACTGTAACCACCCTTGCTGATAAATTTGTTGCATCATCTCCCCATCATTCCCCTCGGGAGCCAGCCCCCGCTCCGGTGTAAGAGCCTTGGTAACCATATAGTCGTATCGGTCGTGGCGGCGGCACTTCTGAATTTTCGGCGGTCATAAATTCGTGTCGGTGGAGCGGAACTTGAACTCGCCCCCCGTTGGCGTTTGGGTGTTGGTTGAGATGCCATTGCGTGTTAGCAGTGAACTCTTGCTAGTAACCACTTCCTCTCTCGAAAACTTGTTTCAGTCAATCTGTTAACACTTGGCGTGCACAGCTCGTTCGGATCCCCCAAACTTAGATTATTTCTATGGACTGTCAGGAGAGAGAAGATGTAAGCTTGATGTTAATGCTATGTAACTTACCCTTAAGTGTGTGTAGCCCAATTGCTTGAAGAATTCGGTGTAATGGAATTGGTATATTGGAAATAGGAGCTAGGGTTTATATAGAGTGATATAGGGTGGAGAATGTGGTGAATGTGATTGACGTAGTGTGGAGGATGTGGGGTAGAAGGTGGGTAGAATGATTTAGGTGGTGGTAATGGTGGTGGTAGTAGGTTAGGATCGTGGGTTATGGTGAGGAGAGAAAAAACTGAAGTAGCAATAGTTGTTAAGTGAGGGGAAAGTGGCTGGGGCGTGCGGTTTTAAAGTACTTGTCTGCCCAGAAATTAGGATCCCCGCCCCGGTGGGGGGTGCTAGGCCAAACAGGCCCGCCCCGGCGGGCTAGTCCCCTGCTAAAATTTTTGGTCCAAAATTTTGGAGATGAAAAATTTTCCAATTTCCCTCCATTGCGTAGGCCTTGTTGCTCTGAGTCGTGTTTGATCTCTCCTGAAACCAAAAACAAGCAATACGTTAAATTAATGATGACTTGGAGTTTTGATAGATTTTTAGTATTTTTCAGAGAATTTTTAGCAAACTTAATAATTGACAAGTCCTAACTACTACTTCATAACTATATCCTAACAAATTAAACGTGAAATATGAAATATAAAGAAATATTGGGTTGCCTCCCAATTAGCGCTTGATTTTAAGTCGTTCAGCCTGACTACTCCCTGTTTTACTGAGTATCGGCGATGATGATGTTGTCGGCATCCCAATTCGACTCGCCACCCCCCAGTAGTATTTTATCCGTTGACTATTGACTTTGAACGTTTCTAGCAGATTGCGACTGTAGAGTTCAATGGCGCCATGAGGAAATACTCGTTTTATAGTAAACGGTCCCGACCATCTTGACTTAAGCTTTCCAGGGAACAAACGCAGCCGCGAATTGAACAAGAGGACTGCTTGACCCGGCTCGAAGTTCGTTGCACAATTTTCTGGTCGTGCCATTTTTTAACTTTTTCTTTGTAAAGCTTGGTATTCTCGTAAGCTTGGAGCAGAATTCGTCGAGCTCATTAAATTGGAGTAGCCTCTTTTCTCCCACTACGGCTTGATCGAAATTCAATTTCTGTATTGCCCAATAAGCCTTGTGTTGTAGCTCTACCGGTAAGTGACATGCCTTTCCGTACAAGAGTTGATAAGGTGACACCCCGATTGGTGTTTTGTATGCAGTCCGGTAACGCCCATAATGCGTCGTCCAATCGAAGTGACCAATCTTTTCGACTCGG
>CM029015.1:157507-200007 GCA_016801055.1 Panax notoginseng
TGAGAAATTATGATGACAGAGAAGATGGAAACTTGAAATGAAAGGAAGGTATTCTCAACTCTTGAAATACCAGGTACGAAAATTTCGGGGACGAAATTTCATAAGGAGGGGGAGGATTGTAAGACCCCGAATTTTATGAATAAAAGAACTCAATTTTTCTTATATAAATTACTATTCAGTAAATGGTTTAAATTGATAAATGTTTAAAGTTAAGGTGATATATGATTATTTTTCAAAATACACAAGTGGTTATAAAATAATCATTGTTGTCGGGGAATATTCGTTTGTCGTGGAATATTTTTTCTGTCGGGGAATATTCGTACGACGGCGCAGCTATTTGTGGGCCCCATAACGAATAACTGTCGGGTGAAGAAAACGACAAATTTGAGTTTTTACAAATAACGACGTAGTTGTTACGGTTAACACTGTTGGAATACCCGTGATTAAAAACAGTAATACGCGTATTGCACAGTAGCACACGGTATTGCACAGTATTTTTAAAATTATTGATTCTTACGTAAGAAGGCACTACTCAATAATTGTTACAGTAATTACTGTTCAATATTTTATTTTATTGATTCAATAATTGCTACGTTGAAATTTTTATATTGATTGTTGTTCAATAATTGTTGCTGCACAGTATTTCCCATTATCAGATCAATAATTCATATTATTTGAATAATATTATTAGATAACATTATTGGCAATGACTAGAAAGTTCTGTCTAAGGAGAGGTTTGGTCATCTAATTGCGCGCCAGTAAGGAAAAATCCTTATTGGAAAGCCCCCTCTTTCTTGGGAACGGCCTGGTTGTCATAAATGTGATTCTGTAATATTATTGTGAATAATTAATTATTTGATTCGTATGATAAGGAAATATTTATTTTATGTGGATATAAACGAGGACATATTTTTGTGGTTAAAAATGAAGGAGTTAATGTTGAGGTTTTTATCAGTATTTTTGTTGGAATGGAGGTATTAAAAATTAGGGTTTTTGAGATATTTTGCGGGGGTTATAATTTTTAATCCGACCGTTGGATCGTGGTAATTTTTGGATATGTTATACATATATAAGTTGAGTATATGCCCACAAATTTTGAACCGTTAAAAATGAATGTATGATTTATTATGAATTTTACGAGATGACTGGTTCAAAAATTGTTGAATTTTCAGAGTTTATCATTTTGGTGGAAAATTCTAGAATTGGTGGGCCCCACTTGTGGTTGGTGAAGAAATGTGCTGAATTATATTTCAAATGTGGTGGGTGGGAATAGTAGCAGGTAAAGCCATCAGGTTGCAGGTCAAACCTACCAAAAATTTCCTATAAATAGAGGGCTAAGTTAGAATTAAAAATCACACCAGAAACATAAGCTTTCTCTCTTTCTCTCTCTATATTATGAAGCATATTTTGTGAGTTTTTAGATACTTGGTGAGTTGATATTCATTAGTGTAAGTTTCCTTCAGCATCATATCCGATATCCAGTCAGAAGTACTGCTCTTTTGAGGTAAGGGATAGTAAGGGATTGTAAGGGATAGTAAGGGATTGTAAGGATTGTAAGGATATAAGGGATATTAAGGGATTTTAAGGGTTGTTATGATTTTCAGTTCGTAATTTTTCTGATCTTCAAAATTCTGGAAAAATTTGAAATGATATTTTGATGAGTTTTCTTGATTGTGTCCAAAAATGGTGATTTTTGGATGTATAGATTGAGAGTTATGAATTTTATGAGAAAAGACTATTTTAGAAGTAACAGCTTATAATTCCTTGTGGTTAACTCCAAAATTGATGAAATTTTTATTGGGAGTACATGTAAATGATAGGAGTATACTCTGTGAATTTCAGAATTTTTAGACAAAAGTATAATTTTTGATAAATGTCTAAATATTCGGCTATTTTGGCCATATGAAAAATAGTAAATGACTTTTAAAAATTCTGAGAAAAATATATGTTCACTATGGGACTATATTATGTTAAATCCCAGAAAAGAAATATTTTTGGAACTGATTTGGTATTTTTCATAAAAATGGTCTAGTTATGAGTAAATGAATTAAATATGTTTTGTGAAGAAAGAAAATTGGAAAATAGGATTTTATGGCTTGAGAATCCTATATGAGGTATATGCAGATTTTTGATGAGATTTTGGTTATTGATGATGAAATTGTAAGAGTTGGCATTTTATGATGATTAAATGCATTAATTAGTAAAGTGTAAACAATTAAAATAAATTGTTTATAAATTTAAGTAATGTTATTCTTTCAATATCATTATACCGAAATATTGGTATGGATTTTATTGTAGAATTTCTATCTTTTTGTGTCGGGGTTACTATTCATGAGTTACTATTCACGATTTACTATTCATGAGTTACGAATATTACTCTTGAGATTAAAACTATATGTTGATCATATTATTTTTATCATCATATATAACATTTTTATAACCCTGATGTTGAAATTCTCTTTCACTGGAGTGTAAAGATGGGTAGATTATTGGTATGATCATGACTAGGGTTCTCTTTGGCCTGTAGTGCAAAGTTAAATTGTGACTGGTATGATCATGACCATTGAATTTATAATTGAATATCTTAAGCTTAAGTGCAAAGGTGAATTGATCAACATGGTTATAATTATTGTTTATATAAATTCTGAAATGATTATATATTTCTTTGAGATATGAATATATTTGGCCTGTAGTGCAAATATGAATTGTTGATGAATATCTTTGGCATGTAGTACAAAGATGGCCTGTTGATGAATATCTTTGGCCTGCAGTGCAAAGATGAACTGTTGTTGAATATCTTTGGCCCGTAGTGCAAAGATGAATTGTTGATGAATATCTTTGGCCCGTAGTGCAAAGATGACATGTTGTTGAATATCTTTGGCCAGTAGTGCAAAGATGAACATATGTTGAGATGAACATGACCAACTGGTGATACAAATGAATATCTTTGGCCGTAGTGCAAAGATGAAGTTATTAGTATGATTATGAACAGGAACTGTGATTTGGTATAACCATGATCTTTGATGTTTCAGGTAAAGACAGGTGATGAAAATATTCTTCGTCCTGGGTGCGAAGAAAAATTTATAGTCACAATTATGATTATGAGTTATTCATATGATTGTGGAAAGGAACTGTTGAGTGATGTTACATGGATAAAATATTGTTGGTGGATTTTTAACATGGAGAAGATAATAGACTTTATAGTCTATTTGACTCTTCTAATGGATTGCTCGTTCCGCTGCAACTATGGTTGAAATTTTTATCATTTACCATATGTTCTAAATCTCTGATTTATTGTTGATGAAGGCTATTGATAATTGAATTATCTTTAGTCATGATATTCTTTACTGAGCTAGTTGTGCTCACCCTTTTGCTTCACAATTCCTTTCAGGTAATAAGAGTGTAGCTGGGTCGAACGAGGGTAACAAGGGAATAGAACGGTGGTCATCATTTAGTAGTTATATTTGGTGAAGAAAATAGGGTGAGGCGAACCCAACGTTGGAAGGGTGTTTTGTCACTATCATACAAGATGTCTAATGACATACAACCTCGTGTCATCATAAGACAGGGTTGTGCTCATCCACTTGCTGAGTATATCTATGGGCACTACCTATATAATCTTGGTGTTTGTTTGAAGTATAATTCTCAATTAGAGACAGTGGAGATAATGATAAGTTAAGAGAAGACTCACCATTGGGAAGAATATGATAGTAATCTTCTCGTTTTTCTTTGGGGTCTATTGGGTCAACCAAGGATAATTCTGTGGCCATATGATATCTATCATAACCTAGACGCGTGGCCTCCCATGTACGAAGGTTTCCTTGAGCACTTCCCAAAGATTCTAATTTCTAGAACAGTTTTTGACTATACCTTTATGTAAGGTACCTTTGTGAAGTGCTGATACATGATGGTGTCCAATGTCACATTTGGTATATATTTGTATCCAAACTCACAGCATATGTGTTGTTGTATTTTGCACGACAATTGTTGTAATAAAGTTGTAGTTATTTTCTGTACCATGTATTTGACGACTCAGAATGGGTTGGATGGAATGGACCTATTTTGGGGTCGTTACAAATCCAGTGAGACAGAAGGACAAATAGTAGGGATTCGTATAACAGTTTATCCAAGATCAATAATACTTCATAATAATTAATTGTGAAGCAGAATTCAAAAATAAAGATCAAAACATGGATATAATCAAAGATAGTAACCATAATAGACATCTTGGACAAAAAGAGAAAATTTTATTTTTCGGTGAATAGTGCCGTATACGTGAATAGTAACCCCGACACAAAAAGTTTTAAATTTGATAAAAACTCATATCAATATTTCAGCATAATGATATTGAAGAAAATAATATCATTAAAAAGAAATAATATCCCTTACCTCAAAATATCAGTACTTCTGGTCGGAATACCTGTATAAGGCTGAAAGAAACTTGCTCTGATGAATAGAAACTCTCAAAGTATCTAAATACCACAAAATACACTCAATAATCTAGAGAGAGAAAGAGAGAAAACTTGTTTCTGGTGTGATTTTCAATTCTAACTTAGCCCTCTATTTATAGAAAAATGTTAGCACGCCGAAGCAGACTTAACCTGCAACCTGATGGCTTTACCTGCTACTACTCCCACCCACCATATTTGAATAAAAATCTCAGCACATTTCTTCACCAACCAAGAGTGGGGCCCACCAATTCTAGAATTTTCTATCAAAATGATAAACTCCGAAAATTCAACAATTTTTGAACCAGTCATCTCGTAAAATTCATAATAAATCATACGTTCATTTTTAAACGGTTCAAAATTTGTGGACATATACTCAACTTATATATGTATAACATATCCAAAAATTACCACGATCCAACGGTCGGATTAAAAATTATAACCCCCGTAAAATATCTCAAAAACCCTGATTTTTAATACCTCCATTCCGACAAAAATACTGATAAAAACCTCAACATTTACTCCTTCATTTTTAACCACAAAAATATATCCCTCATTATATACACATAAAATAAATATTTTCTTATCATATGAATCAATAATTAATTATTCACAAATAATATTACAGAATCACATTTATGACAACCAGGCCGTTCCCAGGAAAGAGGGGGCTTTACAATAAGGATTTCTCCTTACTGGCGCGCAATTAAATGACCAAACCTCTCCTTAGACAGAACTTTCTAGACATTGCCAATAATGTTATCTAATAATATTATTCAAATAATATGAATTATTGATCTAATAAGGAAAAATATTGTACAGCAACAATTATTGAAACAACAATAATATAAAATATCAACGCAACAATTATTGAATCAATAAAATAAAATATTGAACAGTAACTACTGTAACAATTATTGAGTAGTGCCTTCTTACGTAAGAATCAATAATTGGAGTAATACCGTGTGCTACTATATTTTAACCACCGGGTATTCCAACAGTATTAACGGTAACAACTACGCCGTTATTTATAAACAACTTATACTTGTCATTTTCTTCATCCAATCGCTTTCCGTTATGGGGCCCACACAAGGCTGCGCCGTCGCACGAATATTCCCCGACAGCCAGAATATTCTACGACCAAACGAATATTCCCCGACAAAATGAATATTTTATAACCACTTGCTTATTTTGCAAAATTTGCACATTTCACCCATAACTAAAGTATTATATCAAATTAACTCCTTATTATTCACAATAATATTTAGAAAAAATTTGATTTTATTCATTAATAAGTTGGGGTCTTACACCAACTACATGAAATTTGGTTACCAACTGCATCACATCCAAAATAAATTAGTAACCTAATAAAACTAAATTGGTTATCTTATCGGAAGGTTTAGTAATCAACTGCATAAATTTTGGTTACCAACTGCATCATATTCAAAATAAATTAGTAAGCAAATAAAACTGAATTGGTTACCTTATCAAATGATTTGGTAACCAACAACATGAAATTTGGTTACCAACTGCATCACATCTAAAATAAATTAGTAACCTAATAAAACTGAATTGGTTACCTTATCGGAAGATTTCGTTACTGGTGAAAATAAAGAATAGACCGGTGGCGGTGGAAGGCGGAGAGATTGAGGAGAGGGAGGGGCGGGAGGAGGGGGTGGGGGGTGGGGGGCGGAGGAGAAAGGGGGGCGGGAAGAGGGGGAGGAGAAAGGGAGCGGGAGGAAGGGAAGGGGAGGGGGAGGCGGAGGGAGGGGAGGTGGTGAGGCGGAGGCGGGAGAAGGCAAAAGGAGGCGGAAGCGGAAGCGGGAGCGGAAGCGGAGGGGGAGGGGGAGGGGGAGGGAGGAGGGGGCGACAGTGGGAGGAGAAAGGGCGGGAGGAGAGGAGAGGGGGAGGCGAGAGGAGGGAGGAGGGGAGGAGGGGAGGCGGGCGGAGGGAGGGAGGAGAAGAAGGGAAACAGAAATAGAGTGGGAGAAAATCGTGAGAGAGATGGGAGAGAAATTCGTATGCATAATTAAAGGGATAAGATTACACTCTTTTTGTAATTAAGTATTGTATTTTTTTAATTTTGTAAATATTTTATCCATGCACATTTTTTGTGTTATTTTATTAAAATGTACTATTATATGTAATTGTTCCTTGAATTTAAATGGTTATGGGTCGAATTCATGGTGACCTATTTTTTAAATTATAGTTTCGCTAAAATCTTAATTTATGTTATACTAAAAGTAGATCTGGCAAAAAACATATTTGAGTTAATTTTGGGTTACATAAAATAGGAAAGTGGTTAGTATGAAGTTTATTTTGAGATAAGTTGGTCAATTGACTAATAGAATACTAACATGCATGCGAGATTTTATATGTGTCAATATTCTATTGGCCAATTGACTAACTTACCAAAAAAATAACTTCATGCTAACCGGATCCATAAATTAAGTTTGAGCTAATTTTGAAACCAAAACCATATTAACTATATTTAATATAGGTTATGTGGTTTAAATTTAAATTGTTATAGGTCGAATTTAAGTCGACCTATTTTTCAAATTATAGTTTCACTAAAATCTTAATTTCTATTATACTAAAAGAGTATTTAATTTTTTAGACCCAAATTTGAAACTAAATTTTTTAAATTGATGTGACTAATTTGAGTATTAAAAATAAGGGTGTAAAATGAGTAAACAGTTCGGGCTCGATTCGTACTCGCTCTACTAAAAATTTGATTCGAGCTCGACTCGAAATATAAATGAGTCAAATATGAGCACATTTTAAAGTTCGATAAATTACTCGAACCTCCTTAAATTATAATTTTCTATTGATACTCGGATCATATTCGTTAAAAAAGTCCAAACTACTTGGGCTCGATTCAGAATTGTGCTCGACTCGGTAGCTAAATGAGTCTCAATCAAACCTTATTTTATACTCGATAAATTTTGTGAACAAAATCTGAGTAACTCAATACTCAGATCGACTCGGTTCGTTTACCCTCTTAATTAAAAACATTAATTTTGTGATTATAGATACTTTAAAAAAAATTTACATTAATAATTATTATATTAATTAAAATTAATGAAATTATTGAGAATTTTATTACAATAATCAGTAAGTATTATTTTTTTTTTGGGGGGGGCGAGAGTGGGTGGGCGTGGGCGTGAGACCCTAAATTTTATGAATAAAAATTTAATTTTTTCGAAATATTTTTTTTAATATTATGGTGTGGATTTGAGATAGTGTTATAGTTGTGGGTAGTATTTATAAATTTTGTAAAGTATGCAAGTTGTTATATAATATTCGATTGGTCGGAGAATATTCATTTTAACAGGAAATATTCGTACGACGGCACAATCATTGGTGGACCCCACAATGAAAGTATTGTCGTAGTAAGAAAACGACAGAATTATCTTTTTATAAAAATAACGGCGAAAGTATTACCGTTAAAACTGTTGAACTACTCGGTAGTAAAAGTACAGTAATACGCGTGGTTGCATAGTAGCACACGATATTGATTATTGATGCTTACGTAAGAAGTCACTCAGTTATACTCAATTATTGCTACAGTAATTGCTGCATCATATCTCTCATATTATTGATTCAATTATTGTCACAGTAGCATCTGTATAATATGTTATGTTATTAAATCAATAATTGAGACGACAAAGTTATTCATATTATTATTTGTAATATTAACGATGTCTAGAAATTCTGTCAAGGAGAGGTTTGGTCACCTAATTGCGCGCCAATAGGGAAAAATCCTTATTAAAAAGCCCAATCTTTCCTGGAAACGACCTGGTCAATTAAAATTGTGAATTATAATAAAGGTGATAAGTTTTGTTTTATTATTATTATAAATGTAATAAAACATAAAATTTTTTATATAAAACAAAATACTTTTATAAAGTTATTTGTTTTATTAAACTATAAATAGAATATATGATATTCTATTATGCATAGTATTACATAGTATCTGCATAGTGTTTGCATAAAATCTTTGTATATAAAATAGAATACTTTTATAAAGTTATTTATTTTATTTGACTATAAATAGAATATATAAAATTCTATTATGCATAGTATTTGCATAGTGTCTGCATAGTATTTGTATAGTAAAATTTTTTATATAAAACAGAATACTTTTATAAATTATTCATTTTTATTAGATTATAAATAGAATATATTATATTTTATTTAAAAGATTTTGTTTTATTATAATATTTTATTAATACTGCATAGTAAATCAATATGGACCGTCCGTTTAAAAGTAAATCATTCTGGACCGTTCATGAATTAGTTACAATTCAGTCCATTCTCCTATAAATAGAAGCTCATTCCTTCATTATTTCTTACGAATTCACTGAAACTCTAGATAGAGAAACTATAGAGAGAAAAAAGAAAAGTATTCTGCTACTTCACTACTCCTATATCCAGTTTCTTCTAAGGTAAGGGGTATTATTTCTTTCGTATTCATGAAGAGAACTTCTGTTATTCCATTTTTTATTATTATGTTAGAATAACATGTATACGTGGACTACCCTATACTTGGTGAAATTCTTTTGTTATTCCATTTCTTATTATTTTGTTGAAATAATCTGCATATGCGAAGTACCGCATACATGCTGAAATTCTTCTGTTATGCGAAGTACCGCATACATGGTGAAATTCTGTTGTTATTCCATTCTTTATTATTCTGTCGAAATATCATGTCTGTGCGTTTACGCATGACCTAATTCCATTCTTTATTATTCTGTCGAAATATCCTGTCTGTGCGGTCTATCGCATGCATGGTGAATTCTGTTGTTATTCCATTCTTTATTATTCTGTCGGAATATCCTGTCTGTGCGTTTACGCATAACTTGATTCCGTTATTTATTATTCTATTGGAATAACCTGTCTGTGCGATCTATCGCATGTCTGGTGATTTCTTTTATTATTCTATTCTTTATTGTACTCAGTTGGTTAAAGTTTTGGCTTTTATACTCCATAAAATTAGTGGAATATCCTTAATATTTGCGCTTCATCCAGTATCTTTTCACGAAAATATTCTTCTGAGCATTCTTGAATTTTACTCTACAAAGCAGTATCATGTTGACAATTTGGACGTTATTGGTTCCTGAATAAATTAATTTTTGAACGTGTTTTATTGAATTTTTATATCATTGTCATCATCCTTGTGTTTATATTTTGTTGAAAGTCATCTGTGGCCTGTAGTGCATAGATGGACTTGGTTTGATTATGATGTAAGACCCCAACTTTTATAAATAAAGATGAATTTTCTATAAATATCATTTTTGAATATTATGGAGTTAATTTGATATAATGTTATAGTTGTGGGTAATATTTATAAATTTTGCAAAGTACGCAAGTTGTTATATAATATTCGATTGGTCGGGGAATATTCGTTTTAACAGGAAATATTCGTACAACGACACAATCATTGGTGGACCCCACAACGGAATTATTGTCGGATTGAGAAAACGACAAAAATACTTTATTAAAAATAACGGCAGAAATTTTACCATTGTTACTGTTGAACTACTCGGTAGTAAAAGTACAGTAATACGTGTGGTTGCATAGTAGCACACGGTATTGATTATTAATGCTTATGTGAGAAGTCACTCAGTTTGATTCCATTATTGTCAGTTAATAATATGAATTATTTAGCGATAATGACGTTTTGTTTTATTCGTATTATTAACGTAATAAAACAGAAACATCTTTTTATATAAAACAAAATACTTTATTAAAGTTATTCTATAAATAGAATATATTATATTTTATTTAAAAGATTTTTCTTTAAATATGGACCGTCAGATTAAAGTAATCAATCTGGACCGTTCATGGATTAGTTACTATGCATTCTATTTTTCTATAAATAGCAGCTCATTCCTTCATTATTTCTTACGAATTCACTGAACTCTAGAGAGAGAAACTATAGAGAGAGAGAGAAGAAGAGTATTCTGCTACTTAACTACTTCCTTAATTCAGCTCGTCTTTAAAACGGTAAGGGGTGTTATTCTTTCTTATTCATGAAGAGAACTGTTGTTATTCCATTTCTTATTATTCTGTTGGAATAACCTGTATACGCGGATATACCCTATACTTGGTGACATTCTTCTATTATTCTGTTGGAACATCCTGTCTGTGTGTTTTACACCGGACCTGGTTCCGTTTTTATTATTATTCTGTTGGAACATCCTGTCTGTGTGTTTTACACCGGACCTGGTTCCGTTTTTATTATTATTCTGTTGGAACATCCTGTCTGTGTGTTTTACACCGGACCTGGTTCCGTCTTGTTATTATTCTGTCGGAATATCCTGTCTGTGCGTTTACGCCGGACCTGGTTCCATTATTTATTATTCTGTCGGAATATCCTGTCTGTGCGTTTACGCCGGACCTGGTTCCATTATTTATTATTCTGTTAGAATAACCTGTCTGTGCGGTCTATCGCATGCATGGTGATTTCTTTTGTTATTCCATTCTTTATTATACTCAGTTGGTTAAGTTTTGACTTCTATACTCCATGAAATTTGTGGAATATCCTTGACATTTGCGCTTCATCTAGTATCTATTCATGAAAATATTCTCCTGATCATTCTTGAATTTTACTCCACAAAGTAGTATCATGTTGACAATTTGGACGTTGTTAATTCTTGGATAAATTAATTCTTGAACTTGTTTTATTGAATTCTTATATCATTGTCATCATCCTCATGTTTATATTCTGTTGAAAGTCATCTGTGGCCTGTAGTGCATAGATGGACTTGGTATGATTATGACCAGGGATTATTCGGTGTAATCATGACCGTAATGTTACGAATGATGTGGTAAAAGTCCTCATTGGCCGTAGTGCATTGATGGACAGTTGTTGGCATGATCATGACCATTAATGAATATACGAATATCCTTGGCCGTAGTGCAGGGGTGATTCGATGATGTGGATTATTTTATTAAGCTGAGTCTCAGCGATCACAGTGTGAGAAAATCTTTTAAATCATAAAAGATAGTAGAGTTTATTTTCTACTTGACTCTTTTAATGGATTGCTTGTTCCGCTGCAGTTAAACTTGATGTCTATTATATTTTATCAGTTTAACATTGTTGAAGGCTAATGATAATTTATTCTGCATTATCTTAGTCATAATATTTCTTACTGGGCTAGTTGAGCTCACCCTTTCTTTCACTGTTCTCTTCAGGAAATGAGAACGTAGCTGGGGCAAGTCGGGGAACGGGGTGATGGTCCGAATGATAGTATTAGTTAGTAGTCCTCACTATTCTATGTAATGGTGTGTTAATAAATGTAATGAGGACTCCTTTTGAGTATGAATACTCTCTAGAAGATAATATTTGTATTCAAACTCACAGTTTATGTTTTGTCGTATTGTACACGACAGTTGTATTAGTAAGTTGTATTTGTATTCTGTACTATGTATCTGACGACCCAAGATGGGTGATGTATACCTAATTTTGGGGGCGTCACAGTTGGTATCAGAGCTTAGGGATATGATCCCTGGCTAAGATGTGAGAATAGAACTAGGAGGGGAGAGACGGGGAATTCCTTCGCTAGTATGACCTACCTAAGTTTATTTGCATGGTATTTAATTGGTCGGTCATAATATAAGGATAATATATGACATATCAATTAACTTTTATTTTGTGGCAGTATCTGAAAATGGCATCTGAGAATGTTGAGAATAGCAATGGAGCACAGGCGATTATTGATTCACCACATATCAATAATCAGGATAATGTTCATCAGGAAGGTGACAATCCTCATGCAAACAACAACACTGACCAGATGATGAATGATGGAATGTTCAGAGGTTTTATGCAATTCATGCAACAACAGGTGAAAGCGGCTCCTGTCCACAACGTAGGTGGAAATACTGGAAACTCTCTGGCGGTCACCGCTAAACAGTTTAAGGAGCTGGGACCACCGGAGTTTAAGGGAGAACCCAAACCACTTGTAGCTGAAACATGGATAAAGCAGATCACCAAGATATTTGATGTCTTGGGTTGCTCCGAGGAGCAAAAGGTTCCCTTTGCCGCCTTTATGTTGCGAGGAGAGGCAGATTACTGGTGGGAATCGATAAAGCGTACTCAACCTGCCGCACTGAAGATGTCTTGGGAGAAGTTCCAAGAGCTGTTTAACGACAAATATTTTCCCGAGAGTATTCGTCACATGAAGGAGGTGGAGTTCATCAAATTGGAGCAGAATAATATGACCGTGTCGCAGTACGAGGCAAAATTTGTGGAGTTATCCCGGTTTGCGTCCCACCTGGTGGATAATGAAGAAAGAATGACGCGGATGTTTTTAAGAGGTTTGAAGCCGGAGATACGTCAACATCTTGTTTCTCATAAACTGTGTTTGTATTCAGATGTTGTAAATAGGGCTCAGTTGGTGGAGCGCGATAACGAGACAACGCAACCAAAAGAGAGCAGCCGGCAAAATGATAATACCAGTGAGAGCAGTCATCGAAGCGGTGACAACAAGCGTGGAGGGAATCAACAGGCCAGAAATGGTAACCACTTCGGTGGTAATCAGGGCCAAAACAATAAGAATGGGCATTTCAAGAAGAGGAGATTCAACAATGATGGAAAGACGTCAGCACCAGCAC
Source organism: Panax notoginseng (assembly GCA_016801055.1). Classification (NCBI taxonomy): domain Eukaryota; kingdom Viridiplantae; phylum Streptophyta; class Magnoliopsida; order Apiales; family Araliaceae; genus Panax; species Panax notoginseng. The sequence goes on from CM029015.1 coordinate 170,578, forward strand.
CTGTCGTTAAGGAAGGAGAACGACCACCTATCATATGTTTCAAATGCGGAGGGGAGGGGCACATCAGTCCAAACTGCGCGATGCCGTCCAAAGCATGTTATAATTGTGGAAAAGAAGGTCATTTAGCCCGATTTTGTCGTTTACCGAAGACAAATTCAGCTAGGATGGAGGCACCAAAGGCCGTCCCAGAAAAGTCAAAACCAGTTGTGCAAGGGAGAGCGTTTGTTGTGAACTCCCAGAAAGCAAGGAACCCGAATGAGGTCATCACGGGTAAGCTTATCATAAACTCTAACGAAGTCTATACTTTATTTGATACCGGTTCTACCCATTCTTTTATTTCTCCTACTTGCGCTCATCGATTAAATTTGATTCCGGAGAAATTAGACTTTGACTTAGCTGTTGAAACTCCATTGGGAGAAACCTTCATTACATCCACGGTTTATAAGTCTTGTTTGGTTCAAGTTGGTACCCACACATTACCTGTCGATCTTATTTCATTAAAAATACTTGCATTTGACGTGATTCTAGGGATTGATTGGTTAACTACTCATCATGCAAAAATTGATTGTTTTCGTAAGGTTGTTAGCTTTCATATTCCTAATCGACCTATTATGCGAATTCAAGCAACCAAACCATTAAAATCAATCGTTGTCATCTCAAGCCATAAAGCTATTCGTTTATTGAAAAACGGATGTCAAGCTTTCTTAGCTCATGTCACCGATCTAAACAAAAATACGTCAGCTTTGAATGATATTTCTGTTGTTAATAAATTTCCTGACGTATTTCCCGAAGAACTTCCTGGCCTACCCCCAGAGCGTGAAATTGAATTTTGTATCGACCTTGAACCCGGTACAAAACCCATTTCCAAAACCCCATATCGAATGGCTCCTATTGAACTTCAGGAGTTAAAGACCCAACTGCAGGAATTGTTAGACATTAGTTTTTTTCGTCCTAGTACTTCTCCTTGGGGTGCTCCTGTTCTGTTCGTGAAGAAGAAAGATGGGAGTATGCGACTTTGTATTGATTATCGGGAGTTGAATCATGTCACCATCAAAAATAGGTACCCATTGCCACGTATTGATGACCTGTTTGACCAGTTGCAAGGAGCACAATTCTTTTCAAAGATCGATCTTCGTTCTGGATATCATCAGCTGAAGGTTAGAACTGAGGATATTCCAAAGACTGCCTTCAGAACTCGGTATGGGCATTATGAATTCTTAGTTATGTCTTTTGGATTGACTAATGCTCCTGCTGCCTTCATGGATATGATGAACAGGGTATTTAAGGAATATTTGGATCACTTTGTGGTCGTCTTTATCGATGACATCCTTGTTTATTCCAAAAGCCGTGAAGATCATGAGCAACACTTGAGGTTGGTACTCCAAAAGCTTCGTGAATACAAACTTTATGTCAAGTTGAAGAAATGCGAGTTCTGGCTGGAGGAGGTAGCATTCCTTGGGCACGTAGTATCAAGTCGTGGAATATCTGTTGACCCGGCAAAGATTGAAGCAATTCAAAGCTGAGAGCAACCTAAATCAGTATCCGAAGTACGTAGCTTTCTCGGTCTAGCTGGTTATTATCGGAGATTCGTGGAAGGATTTTCTCAAATCGCTACTCCATTAACTCAGCTGACTCGGAAAAATACAAAGTTCGATTGGAGCGAAGAGTGTGAGCAGAGTTTTCAAGAACTCAAGAGGAGACTCATTTCAGCACCTATTCTAACAATACCATCTGGCTCGGAGGGATTTGTCATCTACAGTGATGCTTCGAGCAAAGGGTTGGGATGTGTTCTCATGCAACATGGAAAAGTCATAGCCTATGCATCAAGACAACTCAAGGAATATGAGAGGAATTATCCTACTCATGATCTAGAGTTGGCAGCTGTTGTCTTTGCACTTAAAATTTGGAGGCATTACTTGTATGGGGAGAAGGTGGAGATTTTTACGGATCATAAAAGCCTCAAATATTTTTTCACTCAAAAGGAACTCAACATGCGACAACGACGTTGGCTTGAACTGTTGAAAGATTATGATCATACCATTCAATATCATCCTGGAAAAGCGAACGTGGTAGCTGACGCATTGAGTAGAAGATCATATGCAAGTACGAGTGCGATATTGTCAACACAAAGACCCATTTTGTGTGATTTGCAAAGGATGGAGATAGAGTTAAAGACTCCAGGGACCCATGTGATGATGGCGAATATACGAGTAGAACCGACTTTAATCGATAAAGTTAAAGCTGCTCAAGCTACAGACCTGGAGCTGATGCGTATAAGGAAGAAAGTGCAAGAAGGTACTATGCCGGAAGCAAGAATCGATGAAGAAGGAATACTTCGAGTCAACTCCAGACTTTGTGTTCCTAACAACCCTGATTTAAAGTATGAAATCATGATGGAGGCGCACAACACACCGTTTGCAATCCATCCTGGAAGTACCAAAATGTATCATGATCTTCGTCATACATTTTGGTGGAGTAATATGAAGAGAGAGATAGCGCTGTTTATCTCAAGGTGTCTAACTTGTCAACGAGTCAAAGCGGAGCATCAAGTACCAAAAGGTCCATTGCAACCACTTGAAATTCCAGAATGGAAGTGGGAGCACATTACCATGGATTTCGTTACCAGTCTTCCTAGGGTTTCTCAAGGTATTGATGCGATTTGGGTCATTGTTGATAGATTGACCAAGTCTGCTCATTTCTTACCGATACGAGAAACTTATACACTTGAACGTCTTGCTCGTATGTACATAAACGAGATTGTAAGACTGCATGGTATGCCAGTATCCATAGTTTCTGACCGAGACCCAAGATTCACTTCATGATTTTGGGTTAGTTTACAAAAAGCTATGGGCACGGAGTTACGATTTAATTCAGCATATCATCCTCAGACGGACGGACAATCAGAGAGGACTATTCAAACTCTTGAAGATCTATTAAGACTCTGTGTCTTTGACTTCAAAGGAAGTTGGGACAAGTTCTTACCATTGGTGGAGTTTTCCTACAATAACAGTTATCAAGCAAGTATTGGCATGGCTCCATTCGAAGCATTGTATGGAAGAAAATGTCGTTCTCCAGTATGCTGGGATGAGGTGGGTGAAGCAACGTTGTTGGGACCGGAGTTGGTACGTATGACTACAGAAAAGATTCAAACGATCCGACAACGTATAAAAACCTCACAAGATCGACAAAAGAGTTATGCTGATCTTCATCGAAAGGACGTGGAATTTGATGTAGGAGATCATGTGTTCTTACGTGTTGCTCCATGGAAAGGAGTTACGAGATTTGGAAAGAGAGGAAAGCTCAATCCTCGATTCATCGGTCCATTTTTAATCCTCGATCGAGTAGGAACTGTGGCTTATAGACTCGCTTTACCGCCAAGTATGTCTCGTGTTCATAACGTTTTTCACATATCCATGTTACGCAAATATGTGGAAGACCCGAACCACATTATTGAGTTAGAACCGAACGAAATAGCGGAAGATTTGACGTATGAAGAAGTTCCTGTTCAAATCTTGGATAAGAAAGAACATATTCTACGCTCCAAGGTTATACCTCAAGTCAAAGTTTTGTGGAGAAATCACGATGTTGAGGAAATGACTTGGGAGTTAGAATCTGAAATGAAATCAAGGTATCCTTACCTCTTCGACATACCAGGTACGTACCCTAATTTCGAGGGCGAAATTTCATAAGAAGGGGAGGTTGTAAGACCCCAACTTTTATAAATAAAGATGAATTTTCTATAAATATCATTTTTGAATATTATGGAGTTAATTTGATATAATGTTATAGTTGTGGGTAATATTTATAAATTTTACAAAGTACGCAAGTTGTTATATATTATTCGATTGGTCGGGGAATATTCGTTTTAACAGGGAATATTCGTACAACGACACAATCATTGGTGGACCCCACAACGGAATTATTGTCGGATTGAGAAAACGACAAAAATACTTTATTAAAAATAACGGCAGAAATTTTACCATTGTTACTGTTGAACTACTCGGTAGTAAAAGTACAGTAATACGTGTGGTTGCATAGTAGCACACGGTATTGATTATTAATGCTTATGTGAGAAGTCACTCAGTTTGATTCCATTATTGTCAGTTAATAATATGAATTATTTAGCGATAATGACGTTTTGTTTTATTCGTATTATTAACGTAATAAAACAGAAACATCTTTTTATATAAAACAAAATACTTTATTAAAGTTATTCTATAAATAGAATATATTATATTTTATTTAAAAGATTTTTCTTTAAATATGGACCGTCAGATTTAAGTAATCAATCTGGACCGTTCATGGATTAGTTACTATGCATTCTATTTTTCTATAAATAGCAGCTTATTCCTTCATTATTTCTTACGAATTCACTGAACTCTAGAGAGAGAAACTATAGAGAGAGAGAAGAAGAGTATTCTGCTACTTAACTACTTCCTTATTTCAGCTCGTCTTTAAAACGGTAAGGGGTGTTATTCTTTCTTATTCATGAAGAGAACTGTTGTTATTCCATTTCTTATTATTCTGTTGGAATAACCTGTATACGCGGATATACCCTATACTTGGTGACATTCTTCTATTATTCTGTTGGAACATCCTGTCTGTGTGTTTTACACCGGACCTGGTTCCGTTTTTATTATTATTCTGTTGGAACATCCTGTCTGTGTGTTTTACACCGGACCTGGTTCCGTTTTTATTATTATTCTGTTGGAACATCCTGTCTGTGTGTTTTACACCGGACTTGGTTCCGTTTTTGTTATGATTATGGCTATGGATTCTCTTCGGCCAAGGGTGCAAAGAAGAATTATTTTATGGCATGATCAGAACCGTTGATGAAAACACGATTATATTTGGCCCGTAGTGCATGGATAATTTATGGTCGTGATACTAATGAATATCCTTGGCCGTAGTGCAGGGATGATGTGGATTATTTCTCAGCTATAAAAGTGATGAAAAACTTTTTTAAATCATAAAAGATAATAGATTTTATTCTCTACTTGACTCTTTTAATGGATAGCTTGTTCCGCTGCAGTTAAACTTGATGTCTATTGTATTTTATCAGTTTAACATTGTTGAAAACTAATGATAATTTATTCTGCATTATCTTAGTTATAATATTTCTTACTGGACTAGTTGAGCTCACCCTTTTACTTTCATTGTTCTCTTCAGGAAATGAGAACGTAGCAGGGACTAGTCGGGGAACGGAGTGACAGTCCAGATGATATCATTAGTAGTCCTCACTATTCTATGAAATAGTGTGATAATAAATGTATTGAGGACTTATTTTGAGTGTGGATATTGTCTAGATGACAATATTTGTATTAAAACTCACAGCCTATGTTTTGTCGTATTTTACACGACTGTTGTATAATTAGTTTTTATTTTTATATTCTGTACCATGTATTTGACGACTCAGAATAGGTGATGTATATCTATTTTGGGGGCGTCATATTGGACTTGGGCGTGGGCGGGGGCGGAAGTTATGGGAGTGTATACATAATCAATAAATAATATATTTTTTTTGTGATGTAGGGTAGGGTGAGATGGGGATGGAGATGGGGATGGGAATGGGGATGGGGATGCGGGGGGTGAGCCGTGGGATCCACACTTATGTTAGTGGTGAATTTAAACTTATAGATTATGTTTTTAATAATATAATCTCATTATTATAGTTCATGGAATTATAACTCTAAAGATTATTAATTTTAGAATTAAAACTTTGAGATTATAATTATAATCTCCAGACTATAACTTATTTTATAATCTCTGAACTAATAGTGTCAAATCTAAATTTAAAAATAAATAAGACACCTGAAATTAATATTTTTATCCCAAATATAAATTTGCAAAAAAAATATAGCCCAAATGTCTTTTTTGTTTTTAAATTTAGACTCTGGACTATTAGTTTAGATATTATAAAATTGCTTAATAATTTTGGAATTATAATTATAATCGTGGAAGTAGATTAATAGTCTTGGAATTATAATTTGCAAACAAAAATAGTCATAAGGAAATTTACGTATGACTCATATTTCGACTGAGGGACGGAAGTAGTACATCAAGGTGGAAAACTGTAAATACGCGACCATAATCTAGATTATAGGTAATGATATTTAGTCTACTCTTACGCACTAAAACAATTATGTGCCTCAATTGTTGACGTTTCTTGTTTTATATTTACTCGCACACCGGAGTTATCTCTCTACAGTCTCGATCGTCAAGCTTTTTAGTATGTTTGTTCACATTTTATACAGGTCTTGGCTCACTGTTTGGTGATTTGGCGTTAACATGGAGAATTACTTTTACACATTTTTGGTTGAGTCATTATTTTTTGTATTTTGGGTAAACCGAGTAACAAGGTGGAGTAATAAATTTTTTTCTTTATAAACTTAAAATGTAAATTTTATTATTTAAATTAATAACAAAATTTTTGAATTAATGTCTTCTGCTTTAGGGCACAACGTGAAAAACTAATGGATACAATTTTTTTTCGTTGCTCGTATTGAAAAATTACGCAAATTTATATATTTTTATTTATTTCTTAGAAATATATATGTTCTCAAATTTCGAGTTTCAATTTGGGACGAGAGGAGATATCAACTCGACTCTAGTGTTTTTGTAATTTAATTCATTTATCAATAAAAATTATTCCCTATTCCTGTTCAAAAAAAAAAAAGAAATATGAAAAAAGTGAATATATAATATATTTTTATAGTTTAGACTAAATTTAAACGCACACATCTTACCTTACCTTGGTAATTTAACTACCAAGAATTGAAACTAAAACCTCTTGTACACCTAGCCTGACAGTGCTAAGACCTCTTGCTCAGACTCTTAGGGGGTGTATTCAATTAAGATTTTTAAAGATTTTTTTTAAGTGACAGACTTTTGTAGAGTTTGTGAATTTTAATGACTTTTAAAGACTTTAAAAACTTTTTTAAAATAACTTTTATAGACTCCATAAAATAAGTGACAGACTTTAAATAGACTTTTTACCAAGATTTTGATAGACTTTTTTATACTTCTAATATATCTTGTCGCTTATATTAATTGTTAATTAGTCCATGTGTACAGTCTCTCCCTCTTTTTTCATTAACTAGAGGAAATCTCATTATTTCATTATTGTGGCATGAGATTTTATATATGTTGAAATCATTTATATTACTCTACTCATTTCATGATAAATTTGGATACTCGAATACGAATAAAACTTTAGAAGTTATATACGCAACACAAAAATTAAGCTCACTTTTCATTGAACTATATATACTATATACGTGTACGTTTTTTTAGTAAGAGTTCTAAACTCTGTTTTTCACAAAATAATATGATAATGAAAATTTATATGATCAAAAATCGCAAAATTTCATATATGTGAGTAAATTGCCACCAAGTTATAGAAAATTATTAGAAAGATTTTTAGTCGTCGGTAAGTCACAGACAAAATTGTCAGAGAGATTTTATTTTTCTTAAAATTATTAATAGTTGTTAGTGAACCAAAATTGACCGTTAAAAAAATAATTATGCGACTTTTTAATTTATTTATGATGTTAGAAATTAATTAATTAAAATGCTACATAACTAATTTTTTAACAGTCGACCGTTGTCATCTTTTAATTAATTTTTTTAATTTTGACGAGTTTTAGAATTTAACAAGATTCTTATATATCATATACTATATCTATATAATCTAAAATATATATAATATAATATTAAAAATCAAAATTTACTGTTTAATTTTTCAAAGTCAAAACAAGATATTCATATAATAAAATTTTGTGTAATTTATTTAATTTTTAATAAATTTAGTAAAAAAAATATTAACGGTTTATAATTTTAATAATTATATTTTCTAAAATTAGATTAATTTATATTTATTTTAAGTTAAAAATTTATCAGAGAGTTTTGCGACTTTTGAATTTTTCATAAAATCTCTCTGGTAATTTTCACCTTTGTGTTTAATATTTAGAAGTCTTTAGAGATGAGGTCAGACTTTGAATATGGGTTAATAGTTATAACTTTTCTTATAAAGTCTGTCAAAATCTAGCATTTGATAGAAATATAAAAAATCTATGACTTTTTGAATATCAAAATACTTTTATAGATTTTATAAAAGTCTCAATTGAATACCACATAACTTTTAAATACATTATAAAAGTTGTAATTGAATACCAGTAAACTTTTATAAACTCTTTAAATGTCTTAATTGAATACAATCAAACTTTAAAAGTCTTTAAAAATATTTAAAAATCTTAATTGAATATAAATTATGTGATTTTTTACAGTCAAACTTGATTATAAATCAGACTCAAAACAATGCAACATTTGATGATAAAAAAGTGAAATATATGTAAAATGATGAAAAGACACAGATGTCACACTCTTTTTTCTTTTTACGAGGGTATAATTAAATCAAGGGAGGTGATATATATATATATATATATATATATATATATATATATATATATATATATATATATATATATATATATATATATGCACATTTTAAATATATTATTGCACATTTTTCTATATTAAAGAGACAATAATATTACCCTCAACGAATAAAAAGTCAATTATACTTGTCCTTAAGCTTATTATACTTAAAAACTTAAAAAATAATATAATAAATTTCTATGAATTATATTCATAAAATGTAAATTATTACAACAATACATTGCTATCTGAAATCAACAACGTTGAAAATCTTGTTTCTTATCAATGGAACATAGACGTAGAAGTCTCATGCATGCATGTATGGTTTGGTCCTGTAGCATTCTTTGTAATTATAAGTAGTAGGATTGTATACTCCATTAATTAATCAGAGAGGATCAACAAAACTAACAACATTTTCAAGTAGAGTTCAACAATTTACAAAAACTATTCCCTTTAGAAATTACTTACAAATTTATAGTAACTAGCATGACTTTCATCGTAAAAATCCAAAAAGTTAACTTTGATTGTAAAAATCTAAAAAGTTAACTTTGATCAATTGACAAGCAAACACTTGCACTTTCATCATGAAAGTCCAAAAAATATAGGTAACATAAGCAGGACGGACAAAAGTTTCCTACTACAAAGGATACCCCCGCCATCTCATATAAAAGTACTTGAAGCTTCCATTGCCTGAAGCAGACTGACTAAATCATTAAGACCATCCATCCATCCATCCTGTGAAAGCACTTGAAGCTTCCATTGCTTGAAGCAGACTGACTAAATCATTAAGACCATCCATCCATCCATCCTCCTGTGAAAGCAAGCAGCCAAGCCAGCAATTCAATTAGGCTCAACCAACCCAGTTCAGCAAATCCACTTTCAACATACCAAAAAGCGCCCCTATTATTATCATCCCATAATACTAAAAAAGCCGACTGCATTTGAACTAAGATGCCACTACTATAAATTAATATAAACATTAGAAGAAGGTCAACGATCCTATCATTGTTGCCAGCCCTGCTGCTCGGCCAGCTAACATTAACTCAAATAATTATACAAGAAAGAGCTCTCCTGAAGGAAACCTTATTTATAAAAGGCGTCCGCAAATGCCAACAACTACTATTACCAAACCTACAGTCAGAAGTGTCCCAGGAATACGTAGAGATGATGAAATTGAGCTCAATACCGAAGAAGGTGCCTTCAATAACTCAGAGAGAACCTTAATTCTTCCAATTGGAAAGCCGTCCTTTCTCCTCACATTCAAACTCGGTTCTTGAGCAACTTCTCTGTTACAATAAGGTTTGACATGGGATACTTCCACAGTCTCATCTGTTGTAGAAGAAGTGGCAGTGGCAGAATTATGCTTCTTCGTAGCTTCTTCAGCCTGCACATGCCCAATTTAACGTAGTTCAGAATCCCACATAAGCATTATGAATAATGGAACACAAGCGTCATGGGAAAATGAACTCTTACCTCAATCACCAAAGGTTTTACTTCACAATTTTCTTCACCATAGCTCAAATCTTTAGGCTTGCTACAAGAAACTGATCCAACTTGAAGTTCCATCTGTAATCGAATTCTTTTTGGTGCATTACCATGTGTCACAGAATGGGCACTTGCTTGACTACGTGGTTGGCGAGCCCTTATTTTAATTCCAGTACCAATATTATTATCACTTCCCACTGCATTGCTACCGGTGCAAGATCCTTCCAGACTAAAATTATAGACTTGGTCACCAACAGCAACCGCAGATAAAACACCTGTCCTGTTTGGCAGAGATTGCAGATTTCTCTGTGATTCATCATTGCTGAAATTAGGAGTCATGCACTGTCCTTGAAAAACAGCATGGGCTTCTTTCCTGAAATTAGGAGTTATGCACTCTCCTCCTTGAAAAACAGCAGGGTCTTCTTTTATGCACTCTCCTTGAAAAACAGCATGGCCCATCTGCAAAAGGTGCGTACTCTGGGCCTCCGAAAAAAATCCCGGATAGAGCTGGAGTACACAAGAGGAACATGAGTTTCAAGTTCTAGAAAAAAAATTAGAAGTAAAAGAAACAAGTCCAACATGCTGAATCATTTAAAATATCCACCAGCCCCTCCAGGAATATTGCATTCCTATACCTGTCCTTGGGCTACTTCCACGTCTGACTCGCTGCATGATCCACTATCCTTGGCAAATTTGGGGGTTTCACTTTCAACACCAGAAATATGGTGAGTGGCAGAATCTTCATCTGAACTAACTAAAATTGAGTCCAAGAATTCAGCAATATCCCCAGAAATTGTACGGCACTGAAACTGAACTTCGTTGTTGTCATTACTGAAAGTGGTGGGGCTATGCAAGTAGGAAGATCCAAGCTCATTCATCAACTGTGAGTGTAACGGGGAGAATATTTTTGAATCAGGAGGCTGTGGCAGATCATAAAAACCTCTCAACGCATTTTCCAAGTATGGATCCGGCTGCAGAATAAAACAAGAAAAATATACAAGTACTTAATTGAAGACTAATTTAGAAACAAGGTTGCACAATTCAAGATAAAATCAGCTTCTCTTCTCACCTGGATAGCATCTAGTACTTGACCTTCAGCCTCATTAGCAGTACAGAAATGGCTGTACTGATCCATAGTTAAAGAGTAGTCATGAATCGTCTTTTTAGCATTTTCATCTGCACATCCTTTTGTACTTACAGATTCCATTGGGGGTTGTCCACTCAACATTGGGGTCTCTGGCTCTGATTGAGTATCTTCAGCATAAGATTTAACAACAATAGAACAAGAAACATTCTGCTCAACTTCGTAACAGTTTGAACTTTCAGCCATCTCATCTTGCTTCCCATCATGTTTCTTAAAAAGACGACAGAGTACAAATGCATTCTGCATGAGAAGAAGACATAGCAAAACAATCATAATCTGAATTTAGCCAGGCTATTCAAAATCTAAGTAAACAACAACTTCTACAAAAAATTGGAGGTGAAGAAAAATCAGAATCTCCATAAACTACTAACAAAACAAAACAGAAACTTGTATTATGAGTTAAAGTTCAAACTAAGCTGTTCAGTCTGTTTCTTTAAAAGCTCAATCAACTCTTATCCCTTTACTTCCTTAAAAATACATGAATTTAATTGCACTAAATCTTATACAATAACCTTTCATGATTTCAATACCGATTTGGAAAGCATTGCATCATTAACAACTAATTTACATGCATCCCTACCCATGCCCATCAATTTTGAGGTGATATCCTCAACCTTGGAACTCTCTATGAAAGGAGTGCACGGTAACTTTTACAAATGAGTGATTGAACTAATCAAGGTAAGTCAACCATCACTTTTACAGTAACTTACTCTTAAATACCAATTCAACTATATATTCAAAACACATTACTGAATGTAGCTGCTGAATAGCTATATAACCTAACAGATTAAAGGTAGAAGATATTGATGAAATAACGCAAGAACTAAGAAAATTATACAATAGCTTCAATATGAGAAAAAAAGAAACACTTCAGAAAAACCCATAAGTAAAAGCTTAGGATCAAATGTTGAACCTGTCCAGGATGTGTGCCATTAAGGGCCTCATCAGTAGCGCAGTACTCATGGATTACCCAATGAGTCCTCTCACCGTTTGGAGCTCGGCCAATATAGAAGACTAGAGTCTTCTTCCTCCCAATCACATTCCTTCCTTTACTTGACTTGATAAACCTGTCTTTACCTGTGGCTTTCCAGTACCCAGCCACCGTCGCTCTGTTGGATCGCTGTCCGTTCTGATACTTCCGATCTTTGGGACAGAAAAAGAACCACTCATTGTCAATCGATTCTATCATCGACAAATCTGAATTCATTATAGGAAGAAAACAAATTAGATTACATCATCCCAATCAGAACATACCCCTAATTTAACCTACACATAAATACACTTTTTGTCTTCCGTACACTGATTGAATTGGAAATAAACAGAAAAAGCTCAAAGATATAGCAAGAGAAACAAAAGCACTATTCTTGATCATCTCAACAAAAACGTGGATAATAAACCAACACCCAAATCATAAAAACTTAATACAAACACAAATCAATGATCTTTACTAATAACTTAATGACGAATCAAAGAAAAACACCCGAATTTAAAGTAAGAAAGAAAACAATAGTAACAGTGTACCAGGTAAATCCCAAGGCTCGCGTTTACAAACATCAACCTCTCGTATAACACTGACTTCCTTCTCAAATCCATCGATCTTTAATCTTAGGTAGTGATTTATGAGTTCTTCGTCCGTCGGCCGGAATCGGTAACCTACCGGCAAAGTCCCCAAAGGCAATACGGCCATTTTTCCACCCAAAATTCAGAGAAAATGATAGAGAAGAAGAGAAAAGTGAAAAGAGAAAAGCTATATATATATAATTGGGGGAATAATTGAGTAGATGAGAGGAATAAACCCTAGAGGAGGAATTATGAATTGGGGAGAGAGATAGAGATAGAGAGAGAAAAAGATATACTGAGAAAATTCAGTGGGGTTTCAATTTCTTATACGGATTAATTCGCAGGTGAATTTCCCAGAAATTGAGGGAAGAGAGAAATATGGAGAGATGAAGAACTAATTGCTGAGGTGGAGGGTGGAGGGAGCTTAAGGAGTAGGAAGAAAATCAAACCGTGTTTGTACAAAATGTATATACTATACCGCGTACAATAATTGTAGGGCAAAAGGGAACGGGCAGGGGTAGAATGGAGAGTGAAGAATTGGGAAGAGGCGTACCAAGGAAGCTGAAGATAATTAGTCATCTGACCAATGTGGAGATTCCACGTCACATTCCAGGTATGGTGAGTTGAGAATGGTGGAGTAGTAAATTGGGAAGATGGAGGATGGTGTAATAGTAAATTCGGTTTAACGAAGAAGGAGCTAGGAAGAAACTAGAGCTGCCAGCTGGGCTACTTTTTCACTTTATTGGTTAGTGGCTTCTCATATGAATAATGTTAGAGACACAAATTATTTTATAAATATTTTATAAATTACTGATGTAATATATTTCACCTTAGTATATTATATGGGGTCGAAGACTACATTGAAACAATTTGTTGATCAATAAATTGAGGTAGAGTATGCCACATCAATAGTTTATAAAATATTTGTAAAATAATTTATGTCTGTAATATTACTCGGCTTCTCATTACATTGGTCACATAATGCTCACACACATACATATTTATAGGCGGCGGGACCCATAATATATATGTGTGTATATACGACCATTATATGAACCTTTTTAATGTGATAGGTGTATTGTTGATTATATTACGGGCCTAATATGATTGTCTCAATCTGAATATTTTTTTATCACGTCTACCATTACCAATAGATGTATTAACTTATCAAATACATCCGTAATGCAATAGACCATAAAAAATAAAATAATAATAATTATAATTTATCTAACATTTTAAATAAGAAAATATTATTTTCACATGGTCAATCACGTGAGCGTGGGTGAGACCTATTTTCTTCTCATCAAATAAACTACTCATCAAGTTTGGAAATTATATAAACTGTTATTAATGTTAATGATGTATCCAATGCAATTACATTTACAATTTTTATACATTTAATTTGGAAAGATGCACTACAAATTACCAAATCCAATTTGAATTGGTTATTTATTTAAATATATATGGGTAATTGAGCTTAAATAAACTCAAGTTCGACTCGAGGACCTTGACCGGCTGAGCATATCTAGGAGGTTTGTCTCTATTATAGATTCACATAATCATATTATAGGGACGGACCAAGCTAGACCACTTGTGAATTATGATTATGAAATATTTCATCTATTTTATTAAAAAAAAGTTATACTACTTGTTAATTTTTTTTTTTATTTTCATTTTCTATTCTATTTATTAATGGTAAAATGATTAAATTTATTATTATAATTTTATTAATGGTAAAATGATTATATTTATGGAAGTATCTAACTTTTAGTCTATTTTATTTTTCCAACTAAATCGAAACAAATTGTTACTACTATTTTATTTTTCTAACTAAATCGAATCAAGTGGATTTTTTAGTTAGTAACTAAAGTATTGTAGGATATTATTAACTTTTATAAATAAACTATTGTTGGTAGAAAAATGGAGATAATAGTAGTGTGGGACCCAAACCCGAGGGCTGCTATGAAACCTTAATTCAGATTTTCCGGTGAATAAAATTTCTCACTTAATTTCTACTTTTCTGTATAGAATAGAATATAGTGGAAAGGGTATTGGAAGACCCCATCTCTCTCCATTTTCTTCTGAATAAATTATGATTACCATTTTTAAATTTATTATTAACATTATTTAATTTAACAAAATTACCGTGATCCTGAAAAAAATAATAATAATAAATTAAAAATATCACACTTTTTATGTAAATTTTAAATTTAAATAAAATAGAGTATTGTATTGCGAAAATTTTGACTATTTAAATTAGAAAGAGGGGATTGATTGGACTAAACGATCCCTTTTTCTTCTTGGACGGCCGACGGCCGTCATGGGAGAATAATTTAAGGAATTAAAATTTGTGTATGATTTATCATCCATCATCTTGTAGAGATAATATAAGCCACAATCTCTAAATCATTCAACAACCTTTTTAAGTTGGCAATTATGATATTATATGTCATCCTTGAATTGCAGGGTCATCACAAGTCTCAAAATAAACTATCCGGTCGGTTGGTATGAAATTTATTTTTGAATAAATTGATTAATAGAATATTGGCACGCATAAAACTTCACATGCGTGTCAATATTATATTGATCAATTGACCAACTTACTCAAAAATAAATTTTATACTAACCGCTTTCAATTTAAATTAGTAAAAGAGCTTTGACAACTTTATATCCCAATTAAATTAATGCACGTAAGTCGCAATCCCCATTGGATATAAAAAATAGTTTATAAATCATTTTCTTAAACTAAAAAAAGTAAGAAAAGGAACTCCACAAGAGAAAGATTTGTTGACACATTTTAGACAAACCAACAAGTGAAGGCAAGTCAATTATACTTCAACCTCACTCTACAATAAAATGGTGAACACCTACTACTATCAAACTACATCTCTCTCCACAAAATGTATACACATTCTACGTCTCTATTTCTTCTGTTTTACCTTTCAATATATCCTTTCTTATTGCAGAGGACTAAAAGAACACACTGAAAACTGACATAAACATACCCCTACCATCAACTGCCACCCAAGGTCTCAGTGATAGAGGGGAGAAGAAGAAGCAAAGCCATCACTCATCAGCTCACATGTATTGCCTAACGTGCAAGAACTAAGCATCATAAAATCACTTGTCCAATCTTAGCCTTTTAGAACATTTATTGGCCGTTTGAGAATCACAAAATCATCATCTGCCTCGTCAGCCCTCGATCTTTAGTCCTTCACGTCGCGTACATCTTCTTTTAATGCATACATGTTATGATGATATAAGCCGAGAGCATGGCATTCTAACGGGTGAAAATACCACAGTAAGTCGAGCATGATCAGAAAGACAATAGTCTTCAGGCCACATTCCTTTCTCAACTTCAGTGGGGAAGAGAACTGCATTATTCACACTAAAACCAATGGTTTGCTCTGTACCATCATCTTCCTGGATCTCATTGCTTATCTCGTCTCTCTGATCAGACCGTGTAGGATTCCATATTCGCAGCTGCAATGTCATGATTCATTAATATAAACACCAGGGACTATAATTAAAAAAATTCTAACACAGTAATTATAGAGGATCCAACCAAGCATTAAGATAAGAAATCAATAAAGCAAACTGCTGACCCTCTAAGGGTCGAACACCCTGGAACTTCATAACATCCTTTCGTTTTACATGATACCAAGCCAGGTGGCAAATTTAATTTTTAGTAGCATGAATTGATATGCAATTTGAAATTAATTCAGAATCATAATAAAATTGACAATACGTACCTGAAATTCTTTGTAATCAAGGATGCAATTTCCATCAATATCTGCTTGCACCCACAAGTCTTTTGTCTCATCCGTGCTCAGACCATAGTGATGGCCAATTATATTAAGCTGTACAATTACACAAGTTTAGTAGGATTACATAATTAATGCACGAAATGCCTAACATGACTAATGAACAAATCAAACAATAGAAAAACACACACGTATAAGGAAAATCATCAATTAACATACCTGGCGCAATGCGTCACAGAAACCGGAGTAAGTAATGTAATCACCATCACTATCAGCCTTTAAAATGGCAAATGCATCACTCGCTGTCAATGATGCCCGCCGAAGTTGATACTGCAAAACAGCGAGAACATAATCAAGATGATATTCAGTTTTTAAACAAAGAATTTTTTTGGAAGAACAAGGCCAAGGAAAATACATCTTTCAATTCTATGCACTATGTTTAAGGATTTGATAGTGACAATTGAGAATCCTTGTTTTAAAATACAATAGGACTTTGATGACAAAAGAATCTTACAAAAAGTTGCTTACAAAATGATATGGTTGGTTGTGGTTAGTTGCTATTACTAGGCCCACCCATGTATGGTGGATCATCCACTAATTACAATGCCACATCATTTTGTTTGTAAGCTTTTTTTGTCACCGTAGCAGCACTCTTTAAAATATGTATATTTTGTTCACACATAAGTACACCCTTGCACTCCTATTTCAACAACAGTGCCAATTAACAAGGGAATGCAAGAAGTTTCACGTGCAATATGAGCCAATTCCACTACAGATAAAAAAATAAACTATTCTTCCTCCAGTGGTGAAGATAATTTTTAATATAAGTGATAAAAAAATGGTGGATGCAGCAAGGATGCCTAATTCTAGCACAAGCTGCTTTAAGACTTTTGCTTGATTAGTGAAGCAAGTCGCATATATTTTCTGTAATTTATTTTATTTTATTTTCTTTCTTGATAATAATAACAGATTTAATGTACTGGTACTCAGGTACTGTTGTTTGCATAATGTACTGCTTAGTAGTGTTTAATCACCTAATGACAAAAGGGGGAAAGACAAATGGGAGAAAGTCTATGGAATGGACGAATACTTAGGTGCATCATCTATATTTCAAGACTTTCATGAGCATTTATTTAATACACCATTTCTAATCCCCATTCCAATAACAAAATCTTTAGTAAAAGGAAGAGAAAATAAAACTCTGATATTCCAAACATAGGTTTTGAGGACTGGTACCAAGTATTAGAACTTAAAATAAACTGTCTAGCACATAATTTCATGCCTACAAGCCAGATAATCGGGAAAAAACAACAAGAAGAGCAACAAAATCAACATTCATGACAATTGAGCATCTAGAATGGATTTCATAGTAGGATTAGAAAGCATAAGAGTGAATTTGGGACCGTCATTCTCAGCGTTAGATTGAGTTTTGTGTTATTGTTAGCCATCACAAAATTAAATGTTAAAGGATTAGTTCTGCTGATTTACAAAATGGTATCCCTTCCAAAATCTTGTCCTCACTTAAAGCGACTCTTCTCCTTCCTGGTTGTAGCCCCTACTGCTGTACCTTTAACTTTAAATTATTATATTTAACATAGTCGACATTTCTAAGGATCGCCCATGTATGTAATCTACAATTTGGTCTTAAAGAACATTTAAGGTGTATAAATATGAGTTGCAAGCCATAACCTATATAATTGATAGACATAAAAATACTTCAAAATATAAAATGACATGAATAGCTCAAAAAACACATACAGGAGCTTCCTACTTCTATGGTTGCGCAGGATCTCCCAAGTTTCATGAAGCTGAACAGCATGAAATTGTTTCAATGCAGAAGATAACAAAAGTATCCAAAAGAAAGAACATAACAGACCATATATTATACACTTCAAGGATTGAGAACAATCAAGACATTCTTAGGAGCTTGCTCTTCCTAAGACTAACTATCTACTCAACTTTAATAATTTTGGACCATTGAAAAGATACAAGGGGGTTTAGTGAGTCAATGATTCTGTCTAGGTGCCTCTGTACTAGAACTTCTGCTAGTGTTTTTATCAAGTAATTAGATTAGAAATAACAGCTCTACCACAGATTACAAGTAATAAAGTATGCTGCATGGCCTCAATTAAAAACTAAAAGCTATCACTCCTTGGCTTCTGGTCATCATTTCATGCTCCTCTACTTTTAAAAGTAGCATGTAAGCATCATTAATAGAACTGCACATCAAAGGTGAAAGGTAGAAAATACAAAGAGAGAAATAGAACTGCTCACCTTGAACATGCCAAACACTGTTTCACTCCAACTGATTTTCAATACTTTCCGGTATCGGTTAGGATTGAGAAGCCATATAAAGTCCACACCACATATATTTCCCCGGTGATTACGATGGCTAACCCACTGCGTAGAAGAAAGATAGATGAGAAACATGTGTAAACTTCTATCATATGATCCTATGGATAAACTGATAAAGTGATTTGAGATTATGATCAGTAGAACATTGCTGACCTTGTGTGCCTCTGCATCGGTGTACTGATGAGCTGTATCATACGATGATACAAATCCCTGGGACCTGAGGAACTTGTAAACATGGCCTCTCTTGCTTCCGTTCCAGTCACTGAAAAGGTAGCAGAAATTCATAACAATGAGAATCAAATGTAATTTTACTTTGGCATGGGAGTTACAGAACAAGACAGTAACAAAACAAAAAATTACCCGCACAATAGGATTGGCAAGGGATTAAGCTTGTTTTCTTTCTGATACGATTCGACATGCTGCAGGATTTTGTAGACCTATCAAAACACATCATCCAGGTTAATACTGGAAAGAGCAGAGAATATGATACTGAATTACTGAATGAGAGGAATATAGCACAAGATCTTGACTGAAGCAATTATTCTACCTGACGCAATCGTTCCAAGCACAAACTTGAATCATGAGGAAATAATAAGTGGGTGTTTACTATAAGGATTTCTTGCCGAACATTATTGCTTCTATATTGTGAAAATGGCGTGACCAGTTCAACATGTAACATCTGAGCAACACGATCTCCAAAACCATTCAAGAGCAACTCTCGATGGTTAATAACTCGAAAGTAATCTTTATGCACGGCAGTCAGCAGACCTATTAATACCAATAGCAATCACCTTAAATTGAGTAAAAGGTAAATTTTAGAGTAGCAAAGTTATATTATTTATTCCACCAAAAGTTATATCACACTAAGTCAATCATGACATATATAAATATATACATATATAAACTAATGTAGCACCAAGCAATCCTTTAAAGTGTGTGCGAAAGGCCGCGCTACCATCCTTTTCCATTTCTCTTTTCAGGGAATAAATAAACAAAAAAATAATAATTTAACTAGTTTTCTCCACAGTACCCGAAACTAAGGGAAGATAAATGCCTTTTCATGTTCAATTGTTCTTTCCTTAATAATACAATGAAGTAATTAGATAATTGAGAAATAACTTGGTTCTCCAACCTGGAGAAACAGGTCAATCCATAGAATGGACATCCAATTGGCAACTTTGACATCCAAAAGAATGCCTACATATTTGAAAAGATAAATTTAATAAAAGCAATAACCCAAAATTCTTTTGAAATATAACATCCAAAATGGAGATAACTGTCCAAATTGTGTAAAATGAGACATGGGGGGAACATACCATCACCGCGGTTGTTGGTGCGTGCAAGCTTGAAATTGATATAGCCAGCATCTCCAAGCCTCTTCTTATACAGATTAACTAACTCCTCATTGCCAACCCAAAACTCCTTCATTAATAAATATAAATAAACATGTTAGTAATGCCATGGTTTCATTTATAGCCTCCTCCTAAAATCCCTTATCACATTCATAGATTTCATTCTAATACAACAGTGGGCATATAAAAATTAAACAAATATAGAAAGTGAATAACAATAACAATAACAATTACAATTACAATACCTGGAGGCAGATAATGGAAGATCTTTCATACAACAACAAATCCAAAATCCTGTGGTTCCTGTTAATCCAGTTAGCTCTGTAATCGCTTTCTCTGCAATTCTGATCCTGCTCTTCCAAATAAATTAATTCATATTTAAAAGGATTCTCATAAATTCAAAGGGAATGCAAAATTCAATAGACATAGTAAATAGAAAAACAAAAAGGGGTTTTAAAATTTGAAAAAACATAAACCTCAAGATCGAGTCTCTTGTAAATGGGAGCAAGGATATTGAAGGTAGTGCAAGAAAAACAAGTCGGGTCAGTAATGGAAGAAGAAATTGCATAGGTGCCGATTCTGGATATTCTCCCTTTTGCCATCCCTCCTCCTCCTCCTCTTCTTCTGTTCTTCCTTCCCATTCCTCTAATACCTCTATCTATATATATATATATTTATATATTATATGTGACCAAGTCGGTTGTCTATGTATGTGGTGAATTTTTAATTTAAAAAAAATCGTATTCAAAAGTCGAGCACAAACAAAACAGACACCGACGGGCAGGCAAATCCAAAGAATGAAAAAAAGACGGTGGAAGAATATGGGGAAAACTGAATATTCTAGACTTTTGTCGGGTTGGGTTCGTTTAATTAATTCAGGGTCGACGAACACAATTAACAATGCGCCAACAATATTATTTTCATATATTTGGAGAGATGTTCTATCTCTGTCATAAGAGAGAGATGGAAAAGAAAGAAAACAAGTTTTTAGGAGAGAGAAACTGTTATATTGGAAGAGAGAGATACGACGGTAATCGTTTCTACTGCTATAGTATTTGTTTGTTACGCGATTCGATTAATATAATATTGACTCGTTAGAATAAATATTAATTTAATTTATTTATTTATTTAAGTTAAATTATAAAATTGTTTTTTTACTTTTTTTTTGAACAATAATATAAATATTGACAAATATTTGATGAAATTAAATTGTGACTGACATTAAACTCTAAAGATAAAATAAATTAGTATAAGGGTATCCTTTAATTCATACCTATCTCATTTAGATATATAGTTTGTTATTTATTGTCTATATAAATTTATTGTCATATGTAGTAAGACATTTTTTATTATTGATAAATAAATTAAATTACAAAAATATTAAAATTAAAAGTGACAACTTTTTTAATCGTAATTTGAGACTCGAAAATTCAGAATTATTCTCTTATGTTAATATTGAATTGTAGTATAAACATTAATATTTTAATTTTTACAGCGTTAGAGCTAATATTTAAGTTTTTTTAAAAGTATTTCCTCTCATCAATTTTTATTCTAATAAATTAATCATGTGCATTTTATATAATTGTTTAAGGAATAAAAGAGCTATTTGTACATTAAAATATAATTTTTTCCTAAATATAGATATAAAATCGTCTACTCAAATTAACCATTTTACCCTTAAAACACTCAACTTATATTACATAATTAATTTATTTTGACCAAGCTTGATCGAAGAGAAAATTTTAATAAAAATTAAAATATTAACTATGACATTATAAAAATTAAAATATTTATGCCTATATTATAATTTTGTATATTAACACATAAAGAGACAATTTTACAATTTGTCCATTTATTTATTAGAGTGGTATTATTAAGTATATTTGTTCCCGCTATATATATAATTGTTAACGGTTAAAATAACCGCTAAAAGTAAAAGCCGGCGGTGGGGGAACTCGAGCGC
The DNA here is from genome assembly GCA_016801055.1 of Panax notoginseng. NCBI lineage: Eukaryota > Viridiplantae > Streptophyta > Magnoliopsida > Apiales > Araliaceae > Panax > Panax notoginseng. Next base: position 192,637 of record CM029015.1, read on the forward strand.
TACGCACCGTCGTCACTCGCTAGCGTGCGTACTGATAAAGCTAAGCTAATTGTATTGTTTGGGTCCCATTTATGGTACATTAATTATTAATTAATTTTGTAAGACCTATTTTATAATTATTATTTTTTGGGTGTCTTTTTGCATTTTCCAGTGAGACTACAGTCATCTATATATAGGTGTATGAGATTCTTATTTAAACATTATAACTTGACCAAAATTATTTAAATATAGATATAATATAATACGGATAACATCAAGTGCATCTCCTTTTATTTAATATATCTTGTTCATCACTTTTAGTTACGAATCGGGCGACGATTCAATTCGTTGCGTATATCAGAGGACTACCGTCTTAGCTTTTAGCGACGAATCGAACGTCGCCATAACATATAAACCGTTTATTTGTTCTATAACTCGGTATCCGTCGTTAAAGATGGTAAGCAGAGTATGTAAAACAAAAGGATATGCACCATAAACGGATTGTAATATAATAATTTATCTATCCCATAAAAATAATTTTTATATAAAAAAAATTATGAATGTACGGTGTTGATGAAATTGAAAAGTTTTAGACTTTTAATTTTTTATAGTAAAAAAGGAAAAAAATAATTTAGTATTTAAAGATAATTTGAATATAATATAAATAAAATATCAATTCATTTGAGTTAACTCATAAAAATAAGTCGATCAATTAAATTAATTTATTTTACGCTTTTAGATATTAAGACCGATGACACCTTACATAAGACTATCTAACCCGATGATTTTCAGTCATTTGTCCTCCCATCCATGTCAAGTTTTTAGCTAGCAGCCTAGCATATAACCGGTAAAGGTAATGATTCATTTGCCGCCACTTGGCCAATGAAAGGTCCTATTTTGATTTACCTTTTGCAATTATCAACTATATATATATATATATATATATATATATATATATATATATATATATATATATATATATATATATATATTCGAGTAATATGATCGAACCAACACTCGCGTGTGAGTTCAATCGTTAGCTGTTTGAGAACGTGATCGAGTTCGCGAACAATTCGTGAACATAGTCAAATATGATGATCGAGTAAGCAAACATTAACAGTTTTTAAACGTTCACGAACACATGCTCGTTCGCAAACGTGATCAAATTTGCGAACATTTTGACGAACCATGTCGGTTGATTATACTTTCAATTTCCAAGTTGGCTAATAAATTTCACATGTAAGAAATCAAATCACTTGAATTCATTTTAGAAATCGAACTACTTGAACTGATCTCGAACTGAACATAACAGAACTGTTCGCGAACACAGATGAAACGAACTACATTTTCGCGAATATGTTCAATCGAGCAATCGAACGTGAAACCATGTTCAAATTCGGCTCGACAAGGTATCAAACTCGAACTCGAACAAAATCGAACCGGTTCGCAAACGATTCAGTTCGTTTGCAAGCATGAAATCGATCCATAGCTAACGTTGTAAACTTAACATTATATTTACAACAGATCTCAGTCGTGCATTCGAGGATCGAACGGTGTAATGAAACCCCAAACTTCACTTTAATATGGAGGAGTTCGCAGTTTTTTCCTGCGAATATAGACCCAATATGTCAATGTACAAAAATACACTCTTTTTAAAATTAATTATTGTCCACATAATTAAATTGCGGATTGGAGAGATTTTTTTTAGGTCATATTGATTGAAATCATTTTTTCTCTATTTTCTAACTAAGTGGTCGAAAAAAGGGATACTTGTAAAAAGATCTCGTGCTCTGAGGGTACTAATTAATCTTCGCATAACATCACATGTATGCTCATCTTTGTGATAAATTTGCTACTTCATTGTTAAATTATATAAAACTAACTATTTTTATCTCCTTCGCCCTTTATCTCTCTCCCTCCAATTTCATTTCTAGTTCATTTAATATTAAGCAAAATGGGTAAACTATTTTGTAAGTATTATTGAATCCATACAAAAGTTCAGTAAATTAAGCAAAATGGGTAATTCAATTTGTAGATTAATAATGAAGATTTGTTGATCGACCACTTTGTTAGAAACATAAAAAGAAGGATTCCGACCAATTTGATGTAAAAAAAATAAAATCTCTCCAATCTACATTTTAATTGTGTAGACGAGAATAACTTTATTGGAAACAGAAAAAGAATGATTTTGGCCAACTTAACGTTAAAAAAATCTCTTCAATTCGCATTTTAATTGTGCGGGCGAGAATTAGTTTTAAAAAAAAGGTATTTTTGTATATTAACATAATGGGCCTACATATATATATATATATATAAAAGGCCTATATATATATATATGCGGACTCTCCCATATTAAAGTATGAATTTAAATTTTATTACACGGTTGGATTCGTAAATAGATAATTGAGATCTATTATAAGAATAATTATATTCTTATAAAGTTATCTATATATCATTGTCCATATATATATATATATATATTCTTTTGATTCGTCTTTTGCAAGTATCAACGATCATCTAGTTATAGTATATATTCTTGTAATTTGCCACTTTATTAAAAAGAAATGTATGGTATGGTATGTATAAAGAGGTAGGAGAGCCGGTAATATGGAATATGAGCCTTGTCATGGGGTTGCCTGCCGAAAGTTGGAAAGAGAAATTTAAAGTAGATGATGTGGGATAGATATGGCAATATAATTAGTTAATTATTGGTCAATCTATATTAGTTAGAATCAGATAATTTGATTAATTATTTTATTTATTTAATTTAATTAAGGTTTGAAATTATATTTTTTAAAAGAAATATAGGCTGAAATCGGTTAACTATTTTTCGATTCATATTTTATTCTAAATATAAATCAAAAATTTTTTACACCTTAGATTCAAAAATGTTTGATTCAAAAAGAGATTTTAAATACCAAACTACTTTTTAGATTAAGATATTATTTCACTTAGATAATCAATTTATTAAAATATATTGACCCTTCAAATATTAATTATTTAGGATTATCAAACACCACGTTGGTCAACTTCAAGCTTAAGTCATAACCGAAAGTATTATAAATAACAATTTTGAATCTTATATACATTTTAAAGTATTCCACATGTTTTAATGTCAAGCTACGTGTTACATAAACTAACTAAAATGTATTAATAATTTGTATATTTTGAATTTTAATTTTTTTTTTTTCAAATTAAGTTTAACAAATCAAGATTTGTCTTTATTTTTAAAATTAATAAGTGCTCGCTTTATGCCTTAATATATGTCGTTTAAGAGTTGTGCATAAAAAATAGAAACATATAGTGTTATTTATTAAGTAAAAAATTCAAAATAATGCAAAAACAAAGGACCGATATTTGAACTAAAAAAATTCACGAATAAGAATTTTATTTTTTAAAAGAAAAGATGATCAGATGATTAATCTAAAAGCAAAATGAAAGACATTTGTGCGGCTAGAAACCTAGTAATATTTAATGTACAATTAAGTCAATTCTTGATATGGAAAAGAAAAGAAGAGAGATGGAATGAATACGTAGTCCAGTCCAATTGACAAACGTAACTTCGTCTTTTTTGTGTGTGATATATATATATATATATATATATATACACACACGTTTTTTTTAAACTATAACATGAATTAATTCTCAAAATCGAATTCTTTGGTCTTAAATTGAAGTTTGAGAAACACATAGAATTTTAAAATATATATATATATAAATAAATTTGAACAGTTGTTCAACAAAAGCAATAATAAAATAGAAGACCGTTGTGATAAATTCACATTTAAATTTGAATAGATTTATTTTCACCGATTAACACAAATATAGAGAGTTTTAAAAAAATTTCTAAACTATGTGAAATAATAAAGAGAGGCAAAAACACCCATAAAAAGGGAAAGAAAGAATAACCTTTTTAAAAGTTAAAAAAGTAACACTCTTTCAAGAGCACACTTAAATTATTTCCCCTTCCCTAATAAAAATAGATACTTCTTTCGTGCAAAAAACAAACTCCATTTGTTATTTATTTTTTTGATAATGTGGAGTATTCGACTCTTAGGCCGATTAATCTCTTCGGTCTGGACCAATGCGAGTTTGGTAATATGTTTACGTAAAGCAGTCTGTGGCCTTCACAATTGTTAGAAGTGAGAGTCGATCCTAACTCCTAAGATGTCCGAGTCTACGGCTCATCCCAAGGTAATTTTAAACCACTGCGCCAATTGTTTGAGTTCATTTGTCATTTTCTTACCTCACAAAAAGAAACTTTTTAATGATAGTAGTATTAAATAACATTTACACAATTCTTCACATTTATCATTATTTAAATATTTTACAGAATTATTTAATTATCATACAAATTAAGTTATTATATGAAAAGGGAAATGTGCGACTTAGACACACATAAATTTGTCTAAAATACATATTCTCTTATGTATGTCTTATTATTTTAAAAGATTTTCATTAATAACTTCTATGACTTAAGAAATATGATTATAAAAAAAGAAAAGTAATGACAACACACACACACACACACATATATGTGTATATATATCATAATATAAATTTACACCAAAATTGCACAAAATTCATTACAAAATCATTATTCACTGTTTCATTTCTTGAAATTGTTTCATAATTTCTTCGTCTATAATAGTATCGAACACATCTTTCTCAATGTAAGTACTAAGTCATACTCTCTCCATTCAAAAATATAAGATCAATATTGATTGTTTAAAATAAATTTAATATACTTTAAATTCAAAATTAACATTAAGTAATTTTATTTTAAACAGTACAATTATGAAATTGTAAACTATCTAAATAGATTTATAGTTTAAAAATTTTAATGAATCATATCAATTTTGAATTTTAAAAAAAAAAACAAAATGACTCTAAAATGTCAAATTTAATTCTTTATTTTGAAAAGGAGGGAATACTTTTTAGTGTGGCAAACTAATTTTTTCCTATACTTTTATATATTTCTTAAATTAGTTGTAAAAAATTATGGGTGGTCAATTACCCAAGTGTGGATCCGTCAATGCTCCTGCATAAATCTGAATAAAATCCTGTTATGTATTGCAATTTTTTTTTTTGCTGAATTATAATAACAAAAACATGAGATTGGGTACAATTTTTATTTTTAAAAAAAATTATCACTCATATTAATTCACGTAACTTAATAACAAAAAAAATAATACATAAAATTGCAAGATATATCATTTTCGATCTACGTATACGTACATTTATTTAGACTTTAAACGAACATCAAGGACATCGACAAATTGTTTAGAGTGGGGAAATATATGTTTTATCATGTTTATGCACCACAATTTTAAATTACTTATTTTCCTTGTAGAAAATATTACTAACTTTTAATACTAATGTAATTATGTCAATTCTTCAATTCATTGTCCTGTCGTGATAAAGGCTCGAAAGGTTGTTGATTTTTGAGGGTACGTTCCCTCCATATTTATTATAAGGAAACTGATATTTTCATGCATATTGTTTATATATTAATCGATGTATTTTATTAATTAATATATGAGTCATATATATAAAAATATTAAAAAATAACGTAAAAATATGAGCTTCCTTATTATAATTGGAGCTTTATATTAAAGTAAATGCAAACAATGTTTAAGTATTCTCAAGAGGTGTGTGTATATATATATATATATATATATATATATATATATATATATATATTACTCTACTATTGGATTGTTTATTTACTAATTAATTAATAAAAAACAAATTAACTTCCTTCTCTTATTAAACACATTAATCAATATTGGAATATTTCATATGAATCCCACGTCTATCGGATTAATTCAAGATTGTAGATGCATTATTAGACTAGAATTAATGTGGGTTTGAAATTGTCTCCCTTCAGAATTCAAAGTTCTAGAAAAAATATAGGAGTTTTTTGTTTTCCCGCCTTTCACCCCTTTACATCTTATAGTAATTTGTTTGAATTCATACCCCTAAATTTTCACACGAAATGTCATCCGCTCCAATGGCTCCCAAGTCCCAACCATCACAGCATGATCCAGGACAGCATTTATTGCCTTTTTGTTAAGAGTTATTGGCTCCCATCACCTAATGTCTTCAACTGTGTTATGGTCCACATGACAGCCCACGTCTTTCTTCTGCCGTGCTTATACCTAACCTAATGCTTATATATATATATATATATATATATATATATATATATATATATATATATATATATATATAGAACACCTTGTGGCTTTGCTTGCACAAGCAATGGAGCTCCCCAATGAACTCAGCAAGAAGAGGAGGAAGCAAAATTTGCTTAAAAATAGAGTGAGCTTTTCGGCTACATTGCCTGACGATGTTCGTGGGATTTATGCAGATAGTATTTGCGCGGTTAAGTACTCTTCGGATCCATTTTCAGATATAAGAGAATCGATACTAGAAATGATCCAGACTGTGGGAGTTCGGGATTGGAAGGAATTGGAGGAGTTAGTTTACTGTTACATTGTTCTAAACCCGTCGGAGGTTCACGAGTTTATTGAAGAAGCTTTTCTCAGTGTATGCTTCTCTCTGGTAGACTAACGAATTTCAGATTTTTTTTGCTAGAAAACACGACTTCTGTGCAATGCAACCTCCAATTCTATATTCCTAGCAAAATATGCACTTTTTATAATATTTTTGACAAGTCAATATGTACAATACAATTTTCCCATACGTCTTCAGCACTAATCCGCATAGAGACGAAAGACATGTAACTCAATGGATTACAACTTTACCATGAAAACAGACAACGCACCTACCTACTAGTGTGGCTTGCAAGAAGGCAAATTAATATGCGCAAGCAGGAATGGCGAAGTGGTTGTTGTTATCTGTAATATATAATATTATTTAATATATATAAAATATGATAAAACAGAACATGATTTTATATAAATATAACACAGAAAATAATAATAAATAAATCCGAGTCCTTTGAATTCACAAAGTCTCCTTAAAGCAAATTTATTCCCCCACAGATGCTAAGGGTTAAATGAATAATTGCTTCCTAAGATAAAACGGATTCCAATTCTTAATTAGTAGCATTACAAAATTAAGAATTCATCGAACCAATTTCTATGTTTATGTACTGAACTTAATATGGATGTTAATGATGCATGCATGAAGATAAAACTTACTGCAACACTTTACAAATAACGGGAATTTGCAGAAACGGAAGTGCAACTCTTTTGCATAGAACGGAATTCTGCAGAACGGTGACGGAATTTTTATGCAGAAAACGGGATTTTATGCAGAACGGGAACGGAACGGCAGAACGGGAAAATTACTGCAGAACGGAGTTTTGAGGGAAGGAACGGGAAAAATTTCTGTATAACGGGACGGAAATTTACAGAACGGGGA